>JARSSU010040507.1:0-16225 GCA_029619165.1 Eurosta solidaginis
ATTTATTTTCGATGTTTGCTAGGATTTTTGCTAATATTTACATAGTGCGGATAGGGTAGAAGGGGGAGGCTTCGACATGAGGGAGGCTTCGACTTTTTCAAATTTGGCCGCCGTTATTACTGCCATTGTTCTTATTCCACCAATAAACAGTAACCAAATTGAGTGTGACGCTGTCGTGAAAGCTATTCAGTGCTTGTTCAACGGCGATAGTATGCAGACGAGATTTTTTATTTTTGAAGAGTGTTGATGTAAAAATTGCTGGTAAGTATTCTCGTGTAAAGTGTACAATATAGAATATATAACATGAGTTTTCTGCCCATTAATATTGCAATAAAATTAAGATTTATTGCTTTTAAAGACTTTTTCAATAACACTAAGATGTATATTTTGGAGCGAAAATTCTGAAATAAATGCACGGGGGAGGGTTCGACAATATGTTTTGGAGGCTTCGACAAAGTTTTTACTTAGCAAATAATATTTTACAGCCATCAAGATGCCAAATATCTACAAAAGAAAGTTCCCTGAAAAGATCATCAACGAAAACAAAATGAAAAAAGCCATCGAGGAGATAAAACAACAAAAAAGAAACCCCATCAAGCGCTGCTCGGAAATATAACTTGAAGCGGACAACACTAATATCTCGAATTTCAAAAGAGCAAACAAATATGGGAACTGTTAAAGATTTTCAGTCGAAGTTTTCTTCCAATCAAGTACTTACAGCTGCCCAGGAAAAAGACTTAACGGTTTACTTCAAGAAATGACCAAATCTTCGTCATGGATTGACGTATGACTTGGCTAGACGATTCGTTTTTTGTTTTTGTTATTATGTTCACTGACAAAACAAATTCCTTTTACACTGGTGTAGTCGTGGAAGTTGAAAATTCGACGTGCATCGCGAAATTCCTCAGACATCAAAATAAAACCCAATATTTCTATGAACCGATTGTAGAAGACAGACACTTGGTTTCAAAGCAGGATATAATAAGTTTATTGCCCACAACTGAACATCCACCAGGAACTTCACGTGCGCAAAGCAAGTTTAAGTTTAACTTTGATTTTTCAAATTTAGATGTTCGTTAAAAGTGCAGTTATACTTAATTTTCGCTTAAATTTTTTATGTTTTTGTTCGAAAAATTTGTTAGTGTATTGAAGTAAATAACATGAAATATGAATTAAAAATCGTATTTAGAGTTTTTTCCAACATCCTTTTTTATTTTGCTGGTTAAATTGCTATATTTGATAAATGTCGAAACCTCCCACCCAATGTCGAAGCCACCCAGATGACTGACGACTGACTGTTTTTGGTTATTTGATTATAACTTAGAAAAAAAAGCATGTGGAATATTAACCACAAATCCGAAGTGTCATAAACATACATGGCATCAGTAATTATGAAAGGAGTTATCTATTTCTCATTCTAGTTTCTCTAAAAAAATCATTTTCTCTTAACCTGTCGAATCCTCCCCCTCTACCCTATACCCATTTACAATGCTGGTTAAATATATATTAAAACACGTTTCCGTCCCCCCATTATTGTTAGTTATCTTTACCGGCTAAGGAGTAAACATATGTCTTTTCTATGTATGTTTATGTACTTATGTATATGTGTATATTTATGTTAATTGTAACAGTTTTTCCATAGGTATATATTTGTAGCTGAACATTTTAGACAAGTGATGTATGTATATTGGAACGATTTTCCGTCAACCCTTTCCGTCAAATTTGGTTTCAAGAGACAAGCATTCGTATATATATGAAAACCGATTTTGGCTCAATTTAGGCTGTTACAAGTCTTAAATAAGTCTTAAATTATGAGACAGAATGAGTTATTAAAAGTAGTGATTTGTTATTGTTGTTGAACGAGATATAAACACTGTCAAATATATAGAGGATACGTTTTGTATTTTAAGAAAACTCTTAAATAAAATTTTATGATAAGGCACTTTGCAACCATGGATTTCGGCCTCTCTCGCCTGCAGTTTCTTCTTTTATTCACATTATATAATCTAGCCAGCAAAGTCCTTGGACCTCATTCATTGCATTAATTTCATATCTGTGTGAAGCTCATCATAACAACTCCTTTTAAACATAACGTTGGACACTAGAAAAAACCGTAGTTTGCCAGAAAATATTTATCACGAATACTTAGATAGTTGTTGTTTTTGTTGTAGCGATAAGGACACTCCCCGAAGACCTTAGTGAGTCTTATCGATGTTGATGGTCCTTTGTCGGATGCAGATCCGATACGTTCCTGTACCAAGCTCGACCATCTCAAAAAGGATATTCTAATCGGGTATATTCTAATCCCCAATACCTTGTCGTTTGATTTCCAATGGTTCGGATAGGTCCTTAACTAAATGTATGGGCGTGATGATGCCACTCAAAGTTAATTGGTTAATTGGTTAAGTCAAACTCACACATAACAGCATGAAAAAGTAAATAAATACTTGGCGCGATTTACCTCCCAATATAGACTTCAAAATACCTCAAAGCTAAATAGCGAACATACGAAGGTACATATGAAAGTAATATGAAAATTCATAGAAAATTCCTTATTGCACCGAATCTCACGGAATTTCAAGGTGTGCATATGGAGAGAGCTCTTTGGCTTTTATTTGGAGGTCTGGAATGATGATGAAAAATTCATGACGTAAAAACGGGAGCTGACATCTATTGGCCGAACTTCATGAAAGTGAAACCAATGTGATAGTACCCACCATTGTTCAGACAGAAATCCATGCAATAGAAGTTTGCGATAGAGAATGTCCACGAAAAGACTCACCCTAGAGGTATATCCTCATTATGTCAGACAGTCAGGCAGACTTACGTGTCATGCAGTTTTACACAATTACTTCAAAGATAGGGGATGAATGAATTTGAATCCTAAATGATCTTAGTGCCAAACATAAGGTTTTGTTGGGCTGGATTTACGAGCATCAGAGACCTGAAGGTAAAGAACAGGCAGACATAGCCAAGCAAAGTGCTTGTGCATCAATCTTTGGTACAGAGCCCTTCTGTAGACTCACAAAGGAAACAATAGGGAAACTATAAGTAACTGGAAAACAAAGCAGTTTAGACATTCAAACTCATTAACCTAAGCAGAGAGAATCTATGGTACTATGTGTTATTGGTTTATTTTCGAAAATGCATCGATTTGTTATAAAAAATGTTATCGATTTGCTATCGACAAAATACCGATTTTATCGAAAAGTTTTCTATTTGTCTCGAAAACTTATCAATTTAGTTATTTATAATCGATAACCTTCAAATAACAATCGGAATTTTTTTTATTAAAAAATCCAAAAATTTTCGATAGCGAATCGATATTTCTTCGATAGCACATCGATACCAGTTTGACACAAAATCGATCGTTCTCCATTACAATCAATAAATTTTCGATAACAGACAGCTAACCTTCGATAACAAATCCCTACCTCGTCTATAACTTGACGATAGCACGCCGGGGCAAGAAATGTACAGCACGCCCATAAACCACCGATAACAATCCAATAACTAGTCGATACCGTTGTTATACCTTCCTTTCTTAACCTTTGCCTTCCTTTTATTTCTTTCCTTTCCTTTCCTTTCCTTTCCTTTCCTGTCCTTTCCTTTCCTTTCCTTTCTTTCCTTTCTTTACTTTCCCTTCCTTTCCTCTTCTTTCCTTTCCTTTCCATCCTTTCCTTTCCATCCTTTCCCTTTCCTTCCCTTCCCATCTCTTCTCTCCTCACCTCTCCTCTCCCTTTTCTTTTATTTTCTTTCCTTTCTTTCCGTTTCCTTTCCTTTACTTTCCTTTCCTCTCATTCCCTTTCCTTTTTCTAAGCGCATAAATAATTCACAGGTATGTTATTCGTTTATAGCAACTATGTAAATTAACATATATGAAGTTCTTAATATAACGTGATTTATATTTTTTCGGTAATCGGTTGTTTTCATCCACAGACTTTATTGGGCTTGCAAAACGGCCGTCCTCTGTGAGAAACCGAAACGTGCATTACTCGTATTTAACAGTTATTTAATGAGTAGTCATAAAATAACTGTTTAAATGGAAAATATCGGTTTTTGGAACTGTTATTTACGATCTCTGCTCTTTTTAAAAATAAAAGTATATTAAGGCGAGGTAATAAGTCTTAACTGCGAGTTGTCTAGGTTAAACTAGTTTTTTCAATAGTCAACAGTCAATATCAGATAATCTTTAAAACTAGTGCATGTCTTATTACCACAATTTTATACTTCCCATGGTGGAACTATACAAGGTGGCAGCACGGTGACAGCTGATTTGTACTTTTTTAATATGATTTGATACATCAACTTCCGACGCAGTAAGTTTTTGATATAAGTCCATCAGTTTACAAAAAACTAAGTACATAGAAGTTTATGTTTGTAGGTATGTCACCGTGTGGCCACCTTGTATGGTTCCGCCATGATACTGACAGAGCCTGCATACATATCTATTTCAAGAATTTGATAGCATTACTAATAAAAACAAAAATTACTTTGAAAAGCCAAGCAATTTATTGAAGTATTTTATGTCAAGAAAGTGACGCGTATTTTAACCGTAACAACGTTGTAATTAGTAACGAGTTGATTTAAACTCTTTGGAATGATTATATCAATACAAATTTTCTAATAAATCAATTTTAAAGCTTAAGCCCAGGAGACATGGCTTGTTGTGTCTATTTTTATTGTGCAATAAAGTTAACTATATAAATTTATATTTAGTAATTTCTGTAAATATCTATGTATGTATGTGTCAATATTTTAAGCAGACTGATAAATTGAAGCATTTTGCTCGCTTCACAAAATTTACAAAAACAAAACTATAGCAAACACTGATCACTTTTATACTTATTGCATGTAGCAATCAATAATGGCTGAAGAATTTATAAGCATTTATTACACACTTAAACCGTTAAGCTAATTAAGACCAATAAAATGTGCATAGATGTGAGACACCACCAACCATTGCATTGACAGCGTTTTTATATTTATAGAATAAAATTGGTTAGTGTCTAGTCCCCTTTGAATCGAATTTTCAAATATTGTGCAAGTTTTTGAAATTAATAAGTTTTATGAAAATCCAAATTCTCTTAGTTTATATTTTAACGAGCCATATAAATAAAAACAGTGAAGTCTATTTTTTATAGTAATCACTCAAAAAGTACATTGAAATTTCAGGAGACTGCTTTGAACGTTATCTAGGTTAAGGCATATGGTCCAATATTTAACAACTGAGGAGTTGCGTGCCAAAAAGCATTTTCTTTGAATATTACATTTTGAGATTTTTACGTTTTAACATTTGAGGTGATAAAGCGTTTTTGTTGTAATATTTTTGTTACATTTTCGTAATATAAAATATATTTTATAGATAATCTTTCCAATGTATATCTTGACAAAATCCATTTTTCACATTTTCGCTAGAAATGGCAAAATAAATTGGGAATAGATGTTTCCTTATTGGATATAATATAGAAGCAACTGTGGTACGTTAATGAAATTTTCGTTTTAAAAATAAAGCAAAAATTAGCACACAGCTGTACATTTTACGATGTCACGAAGTCAATTTCCGAGATATAAAAAAAATATTTGGTTTGGGTATAAAACTGGACCTATTCTTACTATTGAACTGCATTCCTTTAGGTATAACAGTGCATTTAAGACCATGAATTGGAAATGGCTTAGACCACTTTTATAATAATGGGCGTATATCAAAAGTGTTTTTACCCAGCATTTATTAGCTTGGGTTGTATGTATGTATGTATATAACGGAATCTATGAGCATAATTTTCAACAACTTCCAGAAGTTTGATTATTTTGAAACTTTGCACACATATCAAGGACCGATGACAATGCTGTAGTTAGATGGTGGGGTGAAATAAGATCAAGGGGCATAAAGTCAATTGACCTTATGACCGCTTCAAATGGCCATAAGTTTAACTGAAACTTTGCTCATGTATCAAGCACCGATGGCAGTGCAATAATTTCATGATCAGATGACGTAAGGTCAACGGACATGAAGTCAACTGACTTTATCTAGAATGGCTATAAAGTTAATTGAAACTTTGCATAGGACTGATCAGCGACCGATGACAATGCAATAATTTGATGGTGGCGTGCCATAAGCACAAATGACATAAATCCGATGACCCTATGAACACACCAAATGGCCATTAATTTCTGCGCACGTATCAAGGACCGAATACAGTGCAATAATTTAATGGTGGGGTGACATAGCGTCAACGGACATAAAGTCAGTTAACTTTATAATAACTTCAAAAGAGTCAAAAGGCCAATTTAGAAGCGGAGCAAATTTTATATTAATTTGCAATAGCTTTTTTACAGAATTTCCCATAGGAGTCAAATAAGAATAAAGGAAGATAAGCGCTGCGGATTTTTTATTCCAAATTTTCCTTAGGCACAAACATCAAACAACCAAGATCCTTCACGTACAAGCAAGTCAAGGTGTACTCGAAAATATTGAAATCTACAAACCAAATATATCGAAATAAAAAAATAAAAAATAGTTTGAAAAAACTAAAAAATTACGCGTATATAAGTAACCGAACTAAAGATTAGAAAATAATTTTAAATAATAAAAACTGTATTTAAAATTTGTGGAAGGTGCATTACTTTACCTAAAATTATTTACTATTGATATTAGAGAAAATTACTAGGACATGTTTCTGAATTTTACTTTATACTAGTGTAAAAGAAGACGCCTTTATTCACTCAACCATATGAAATCCCTGCTGCTCGCTTTGCAATTGGCTTCTAAGTATTGCCTTTTTGTTGCTATTCCTTTATTTACCATTTAGGTACAACTAGTTCTATATGCTTTTTAATCCTAATTGTGTGGAATATATATAGGCGCGCTTAGAGCTTAGTAACAATGGATTCTTATAGCAGTACTTCCGCTGTTCACTATTATATCATTTAATGAGCGATACATGTTTATATTACTTTATAGAATTGTTTTTGTTATTGATATAAGATATAATTTACTCAAAATAAAATTACCTATAATTAAATTTAAGTTATTAACAGAATAACCAAATTCAGAGAAAAAATCGTGGGGCTTATTAAATAAAATTTTTATAATAATTGCAAATAGAATAATTGTTATATTTAATACATTAAACACCTCACAATTTTTACACTGAATTTCGTTATTCTGTTAATAACTTAAATTTATTTATAGGTAATTTTATTTTGAGGAAATTACTTATGGTAAATTACTCCAATTATTCAACCTTCTAATAATGTAACATTAAATCTTTGTAAATATGTCTTAAGTTAGCTTGAGGTCAGCGGATCATAAATTAAAACGCAAGTTTTGTTTATTTTATTCCCAAGTGAAGAATATAATATATTTACAAAGTAAACAGGTCGCCAAATCTTTATATATAAAAATCACGAGTCACTATGTTTGTCCGCGATGGACTCCTAAACTACTGAACCGATTTTGAATTTGTTTTGCACCCCGTGTGTAGTTTGATCTAACTTGAGATAAAGGATAGGTTATATCTCAGTTTATAATCGCATTGTTATTTTATTGCAATTTTTTTAAATGTTTATACGTAGTAATAAAATATTACTTATACGTAGCGGCACTCATGTTTTCAGGTCGTGCGGATATACTTCTGTGTAATTGCTTGGTGTTTAATTAAACAGCCTGCTTTTAAATAAAAAATATTATAGCGAATGATATCAAGTATAGCACATCATCAGGCCGTCGAGAGAGGGGGGGGAGATTACACCCAGACCCGGGGTTTCTGAGGGGGCCCGCGATTTAGAAGTACTAAGACATCGCATTTCGCTTTAATATTATAGTGAAGTGTGAAAAATTAAAATCTATATATATAAAAGGAAAGGCTAAACTGTGTGTTAGTTGGTCGCCGGTGTTTGAAGAGATGCGTCAGTCGATTTTATTCAAACGTGGACCAGGGGTATCCTAGAATGTGTTTACAGAATATGGATAACAAACGAAAGCTGTTGATGACCGCTTTAGTAGAGGGTAATTTTCATAAACCTGGGTGACTAGGTCTCGAGGTATAGACCAAACGTGGACCCAGATACTCCTAGAATGTATGGGTAATATGGATATCAAATGAAAGCTGTTGCTGAGAGCTCTAAAGTGATTTGCATTGTGCTATTCGATTTAGTCGCATCAACCTGGACCAGGGTATCCCTAGAATGTGTTTACAGAATATGGATAACAAACGAAAGCTGTTGATGACTGCTTTAGTAGAGGGTAATTTTCATAAACCTGGGTGACTAGGGTCTCGAGGTATAGGCCAAAACGTGGACCCAGATACTCCTAGAATGTATGGGTAATATGGATATCAAATGAAAGCTGTTGCTGAGAGCTCTAAAGTCATTTGCATTGTGATATTCGATTAGTCGCATCAACCTGGCAAAACTGGTAAATATGCATGCGAAGCCTAAATATATACATGAATTAATAATACCCATATACCTATCTACATACCTCCTATTCGATTTTCCTGAATTTGGTATATAAATTTGCCTATATTAGTGTTTACGACCCTTTTTGCTCGACCAGAGACGAACTGGGACTGGGGATTAGGACTCACAGGACTAGGACTGGGACAACAAAAGAGATAGACTGAGAGAGTAGTGATAGAATGAGACGAGATGGTGATATATGAACCGAAAAAAGACGGAAGGGAGGAGTGAATATAAAAGGAATTAGGAAAGGTGAAAGAGGAGTAGGGCAGAGTTTAGATGGAAAAAGCTTTTTAAAATGTATGGCGTGTATGTGCCCAATATTATGTACAGGCAGTAACAGGACCGTCATGCCGAAGGGCCTGCTAGTAATACTTTATACAATCTTTGCTCTCTCTATTAAAAATTGCTTTCTAATTTTTAGTTTGGTAGCGTTGTTTTTATATAGTTTTTGGCGCGTTTATTTCTTTAACGTGTAGCATATCACATTCACATTCGTCACATAATATATGTTACTCTTGACTAGATATAAAAAGTAACCCTGACATACTCTTAATCTTCACCATTTCACACAACCCACTTTCCTTAATTTAATAAAACGTATTTGCTGGCTATAATAAATTTCAATTGTATGAGTTAATAGCTATTATTATAGACAACTTATGTTAGTCAATACGATACTAACTCAAATCTTGTTTATAGCTTTTCACATCTACTTCCATAATATTAAAGCAAACAGTTAATTGCGACAAGTGCACACCACACCATTAAGATATCCTTCAACAATAATCAAATAGCTAATTGCCAAGCAACTTAATGAATGTTGCTGTTCATCATCTACAGACTCATATCAAGTGTTGTGAATATATTGTATCTATTATCCTGAATACCTAATTTTTGTAGTTGTGAATACGAAATGATGATATGCAGTTAACGATCGAGTGCAAATTTGGCCAGCGGGTGATATTGATCTCAATCAGAACTGATTGGAATCTTAATATCGTGTTAACACTGTGAGAGTCTTCCGTCATGTGTGTTGCTATGGCAGTGATTCCTTTATCTTAAAAAAAAATTATTGTATACATTATCATCTATTATATACGCTTATAGCCGCATTGATAGGTTTCAGGCAAATTTTAACCCTCAATCTGTTCTATTCTTACTGCTATCTGCTAAATACATTTTCTAGCAATCGGTAAGAATTTTGATTAACCCGTGCCAGAAGTTGCCTTGCGTTGAAAGATATTGAAATTCATTTAAAGGTTATTAATGTAACTTATGGTTGACTCAACGACTGGAGTTGTTCTCTAGTTGGAGTTATATTATCACTGACTCATTCAACATCTCTATACTCAGATCTAAAATCATACAATTTTCTCAAGCAATTATGTCAACTATGCTATCGACTATCAAAGATGTGTATTTATAGACTTATTTGTGCTATTAGAATAGTAAACACAAGTCAATGATATGAATTAGTAATCAAAACGTCTACTATGGTTGGAGACGTAATATCTTTTATCTATTATTCCTCGTTTTATTTCGATAATTGTGATCTATTAACTTTTCCGTATACTATACCCTTTGTTCTCTCGTGTTCGTCTTTCTACCCCAACAAAATTTGAATGTACTATCCGCTTATGACCAGGCTGCTATGTTTTTGCCATTAGTAGTTTCAATTCGATATTTCATGGGCTAGATCCAGATACTATAACCGACGTTTCTTAAACGGTTTTGACAACTACAAGACTCCATATGTTCTTCTAGTCATGGGGCACCTACTGCTCTCGTGGAAAATCTTTTACAGACGATGATTTACATTAGTAAGTTCTGTATGGTTTTAGTCTCTATGTCACCTGATCGTTCACTATTAATGATCACACAGATGTTAATTCAGTAGCAGGTCAAAGAAATGTTCATGTTTACTAAGTCAATCGTTCTAGATCAGCGTCCAACAATAAATACTAATAAGTAGATCGGTGCTAGAAAACAGGTGACAAATATAGCTACAGAATTTAACCAATTTTGTTTTTAATATATAATGATGAGTAATGGGTCACACATACAGAATAACAGTCAATAATTGGGGTGGACGTACGAAAATTTGTGAAAAAACCTGACAAATCAATTGACCTAAATGTGTCTAGATTACATGATAAATGCACGAAATCAAGTCCTAACGATGAGCCTTTTTGGTGCATCTCGCGATCGTAGATCAGCATTATTACACATTGCACGCTGCTCTAGGCCATAAACGCAAGTATGGCGCCGAGCATAATCTCTAGCGCCAAATTCAATACAGCGACTATTACTATTCTATCATATTTTTAATATATTTGTCCAGCATTACGTCATGGAACGGTCTATACAGAAAAAAATTTCAACATATCTTTTTCCTATACACAAATACATATACTAGCATACAAAGTAGAATATTAATCATAAATATTAATGCACATATGCCTCTGTGAGTGCTCTTCGCAGACCAATTACAGAAAACGCCAAGTAAGTTCAGCAAACATTCTAGTTCATTGACTTATATTTTACAGAGCCTAATTTATTAAGTGGCGCCTTTATATATTCTAGGTTAATGCTTATTTCGACATAAAACTAGCATGTTCTTACTGATTTCGTCACAAGAATTTTTGTCTGTCGACTCAACCTGAGTGAAATGCGTGAGCGATTTTCGAATAAAGTCCTTGTCTGCTACCAAAGAATTTTATCTCGGTTGCGACATCATCAGTGTGCTGCATCTGAGTTACCAGCACTTCCAACACGAATGGAAGTTAGTGAAGAAGCCAGTTACAACAAAAAGGCATATACTATTTACCATATCAATTGTTGTAAAAGGCCCAACTCTTGGATCTTATCCTACGCCAGCCAAAGAACAATCTAATCGTGAAATTAAAGGCATCTGTGTCCTAGCCTAACAGCACTAAGTATAGCGTAGTACAGGGATAAATCCCTCTGACTACATAAAAGTACGTCCATCTTATCGGAAATACTTTTTCAGCCCCATACTAGGATACGTACCACCGTTACTGAAAAAGCGGCTCGACTTTTCTTTCCGTATATTCCTCTCTCACATCATATACAGACGACTCGTTCAATTATGACGTTCATATTAGACTAAAGACTCTATTCATTGCATCATTCCAACCATTTAGATACACTTTATCCTAACTGCAGACTTATTTTTGTTCATTGTAATCTTTACATAAGACTATACCATAACACTACTTAAAGTTTAATGAAACCCATTTTGGTCGAGAGTTTTAGCTGAAATTGGCAAATTGGTCTCCAAACATTCAAGAAGGGCATACATATCTCAATGCTGTACGTATATCATAAGATTGCTCATATTTCGAATACTCCACATACTGCAGAAAATGATAAATGCTCTAACCTATCCTTACCCTTCACACTTCCTTAACAGACACGCACCTCAGTTCCAGCGATATACTGAACACTCAGGCTACACATTCGCCCATCACCTCCTGTAAAATACAGGCATTCATCTAGTAGTTGATAGAGAAACTTTGCATGTATAACAACCATTTGTTACGAGTATATTAGAGACCAAAGATTACAAATAGGTTAAAATATATAATAAAATACTTTCCTTCTCTAGGTCAAAACTTGCTTGCCCAACACTAATACTCTTATAGGTGAACATAACATGTCGGTCTGTATACTAATAATATTTAGGAACAGAAATCCATTATTCTAAGAACTCCTGCCGCAGGATGAACGGAGAGGAGTTAATGGCGAAACTGATGTCATAAATCACTTTCCCAACATTAAGCCGTTTAAAACGAATGCACAAGAAAAATCACCCTGTGCCCATACTCATGGCAGACTTGCTAGAAAGTAGCCTACAACGTGCATTAAATGCGAAACGACTTACAAATGAATGATATCATCACTCATTCAATCAGTTTATTTGCCTATAATCTCTATAGTCAATATGTAAAAAAAAATCAACTTACGACAGTCAAGGCTCACTCTGATCAAGATACACGAATCACATAGAACTTTTATTGGTGAACACCACATATTTTGATATTCAGAAATCCTGTACGCGAAACACACATGAATGCTGGATCAAACCAAGGACATTCTATTATTGCATGTGACTAAAGCTTATGTTCGACTTATCAAAATATATTCACACAAATAAACGAAGCAAACCTAAGCTAACCAAGGCCTCCATGAAGGAAGAAAACTGTAATCCCGACAAATCAAGAATCCACTGGTCCATAAATATCAACTGTTTGCCTTTGCGCATCTAATAGAAGAACGAACATTTTCAAGCATTGGCGACCTTGTTAAGTGGACATATGATTTTCACAAAAATTACCCTTCAGACAACCAATAGCGACATGTAAGCAAATGGGCCTTCGGGAGATCAAACTTATTCCCCATCCAGACAAAATCTCTTGTACACAATTTCTTTTACAGTGGTAAACCACATTACATCAACCACAAGAAAAGTCAAATGTTTCCCTTTACAAGTGGTTCACCCGACACGCCACACCTGTACTTAGAAACTCTAATAAGTTATATCGCTGTACCAGTTATCGTATCCCTCCCAGCTGATCTCAAATCTCCAAAAATTATCCGTAAAGAAAATACCCATCAGTAGTGGAAATTTACAGAGATATATCGAAGCACCTCGTGCAATTAACACTCCCAAAAGCCTCATAACCAACTGATGCATTTGGTGGAAAAAGCTCTCTGGAGTATTTACCTTGTATTCTTGGTTTCAATCTTGAACAAACCAACTCACCTTATTCACACCTTTGCTATCGTTTAGTTCGGAAAGGGGGGGACAACATATACCAACTTGAGAGTTCCAGGGAAAATTTAATCCATTCAACTCTTGTAGTTTCAGGTTGAAATTGTTTTTTTGACGACTTTAACCCACAAACTAATATGTTCCGAAGCTAGTTTATATCACCTTTTCATGTAAATTTTTCACAAACCGAATAGGACCTACACCTTTTTCATGTTTGTAATGGAGCATAAATATACGGTTAATGCAAGTACTGACGGAATTGGTACTCGCTTTACATTGAGAAAGATCGATTTGATCAGATGAAAACGAGAATCGTGAGTCATTAATTGGAATTCATTAGTTGATGCACATTCGATCAAAATCCAAAAAGTTCATAAATTGAGAGTACGATGTAATACAATCAAATTCGTGGTACCTACAATTGAGAAACAAAATTCTCCCTACTTGGCGAATACTATACCATTAAATAATGAGAACAGACTCATACATTGGCGATCACATCTTCGAGTGAACATTTACTATATGTACCAAAATTGGTTAATTTGTGCATGCTTCCTACAGTATCGAATTCCTGATGCCTGATGAGACTATGATTGCATGCTTCAAGCATGAGTTAACATTGACAAAGATGAGTTATCCGTGAGAAATAACTTGGAACACTGGGCACTTGGTCTATACCCGGCATCACAAAGGGATACGACGTAGGAACAGTAAGTACAAAGGTCGCGACAGAGTAGAATCGTAGCAGAGAGCAAACGTCCAGGAGAGAGACCTCTTGCATAAAACATCTTTCGCCTGGGAAGTATCTAATAAACAGTGATTCCTGACGTAAAGACTGCAATCATCGTAGAAACCCAATCCTTCAAATATAAAGCCCTTTGGGAGAAAATCAAACAGGACGTATCAGGAGGATTTGGCAGCAATATACATGACATCCATCAAGCACAGGAAAACGGCGTGTACAGTGCTAGCCAGATAATCTGCAATGCGGGCTAACGGGGCAGCCAAAGACTAATGATTTTAGATCCATCCGAAGTGAGACTACGATGCCACTCTTCTCTAATAGAGAGCAGAATCCCTATAATGGAACCACTCTTATGACTGAGTGCACGTAAGAGATCTTGCCGTGGGCACCACGCTACCATTTCTGTCGTAAAATGCTTATATGTTAGGCCTACATCAGTAACTGCAAGTGTTGGAAAGTATGTTCTGCAGGAAAAAAACCGTTGAGCACATCTCTGTTGTTCATAGTGCTGCGCCGTTGTACGCGTCAGAGTCAACGGCTATACAGCTACTTATATCTCGCTCGAGCTGGGGAACAGATCTGCCAGATCATCTGAGTCAGCAATTTAAGGCTGGATCACTTAGACCCAATACTGCTATGTTGAGTGGATAATCTATAATCATCCAATTGACGGACGCAGTTAGTTTTTCCCAATCACTGTCGTGAGACATCCTGTTGAGAGTTGCTATATGTCCATGTTTGAATCCAGGACTACCCAGCTAATTTGGTGTCCGTTTTGCTAAAGCTAAATTCTGGTAAAACTATGGGACCATTTTTCAGCAGTTACACAGTGCAAAACATTTAATGCTGTTAGCTTTCCCTTTATTTGACCGGCCAGAGGATCTAGTTCATGTATTTAACCTAGACAAACTCTACACACATATCAAATACCTCTTTATATACTTATATGTGTACTTCCTGTTCCATATTATAAAAGTATTCAAACCCTATTTAGGTGTTCTTATCATCAAGTTACTATACTATCTATAATTCTCACAATATGAATGTAGTTTACAATTTCTCATTTCAATTTGTATTACTATTCACACAATAGCAACATTTATATTGTCTTCATGCTAATCTTATTCTAATTACATTTTTAGGGATTCGCACTCATGCTATATGAAATTACATTTATGTGTTCATAGGTTTATATACGGTGTACAAATTATGGTGATTGGTGCAAATCGCCTCGTCTGAATAGCATCTAAATTATATTTTTCCTTATGAATTCATCGTGATGCTTGTTTATCGGACCCACTTCGCGCCTGCCTCTGTATCTTATCAACATATAACCAGCTATACAGTCTCTTCTTGATTCCTATGTTAAGATTTATCGAATCACTTGACAAAGGTGTCGTGAGGCCTGGCAGCCAGATGCTGATTGGACATATGTCAAAATTAGCTCCATCGAAAGGTATGTGTATAGTAATTAGTCTCGATGCTCTAGATCGACTGATAAGGTTCAGACCTGGGGGTAAATCTTTGTTTGTTGTATCACATATAAACTAATATACATAATAAGTTATGTCAATTGGTATGAATAATTATGTGATTGATATCAGAAATAACAACTATGTGCCTCATACATGCGTATGAAATGCTTTCATGCGCAAGAGGCATAACTGAGTGTGTTATTGGTAAGACCCTAGTGCATATACTGACGAGTATGACAATCTCGATCACTGTCTTACGATGTTTACTCTATAGCTGAAGCTACGATGTCAGGCTAGGTTATCAGAACACTTCCGATGATCACAACATTGATATTTTCGTGACCGCCCGAGGTGGGGGGGACTCGGTCGATAATTTGGTCTCGTAATTCATATCGTTGCGTTAGTCCATTAACTTGTGAGTCGACCTAGTGTACATCACAACCATTCATTACTAGCCTATTCGGTCGTATTGTCGTGCTTTGCAACTGGCCCCCACCAAGGCTGTAGATGCCGGTTCATTACTGATTACCTTCAATTGCTCATAAACAGGGCATAGATAACGTCAAAACCGACAACATCATGATGAGGAGACGAAAAAGTTTGGACTCAACTGGAGGAGTAACTCATATAGGATCACAACGTGTCGATCATCAGTAGATATAATGTCCTAACAACATAAGTGTACATGAAAGGAGAATGTCACCCTTTGTAGACGAGAATGAGAGAGGGACGTAAATAGACCCG
>JARSSU010040508.1:0-22867 GCA_029619165.1 Eurosta solidaginis
CTAATTAATAAATAAAGCTAATATGTACTTTTCAATTAAAAACACATTCATTGTACACGTTAACTTAATAACACGCTTTACAAATAAATATGGGCAATTCCTTGGCAATGGACCCAACATTCGCAAGCAATACAACTAGCTTAAAAGAGAACATGAGCACCGGACTGAGCGGATATTACAATATATGACCATATATGATGAGCTTCGGATGCGATAAGAAAAATGAAGTAATTTTTGAATGCTTGCGAAAGTATGCAAAACTTAAAGAAGCTAAGGGAAGATCTTACATTCCTTAAATGAGAGACAGAAGGTGAAATAAAGACCTAATGCCCTTAATTTTTCAAAATCTGACATATCTTTTTAAAACGCTGGATATAAGCTGAAGTACGGTTACGGATGTGACCATTTTTTCTCAATGAATTACAATATATGACATTGAAAATATATTCTTTGCGGACATCAAGTTTTAGGTCTATTAGAGTAAAATCATATGACTTTTCACTTAGAGCTTTTCATGGCAGAAATACACTCGGAGTGCTAGCCAAACACTGCCGCGGGGCGACCATGCTTTCAAAAATTTGTTTCTAATTGAAAAAGCTTATTTCTAAAATTTTGATGTTGCTTTCCGTGGCGCGGATCCAGGACTTTCGGTGTGGTAGGTGGACCACGCTAACATCACGCCACGGCGGCTGCAAAACCCCATTTTCATAAGCGGAGACGTATACTGGTATATAACTTTCCCTCTGTTTACGTTCTTGTGCTTTTAACGATGTACAAATGTTAGTTTTATAGAAGAACTAGAACAAAACTACAAAATAAATCAAAACTTTAAAGAAGCCATATATAATTTTGCGTTCAAAAACTTACGAATATAATAAATTCATTGAAATTTGGATAAGATATTCCCATTTAATCTTTTCTAGTCGACAAATATATATATGTATATATATTTTTTTTTAAGCACATAAGATTCCCAAGAAAAATGCAAGCTAGTTTGTGTCTTCATATGAAATTGTTGAATACACCAATAAAACATACATTAATCTTTCAAATTCATATCTTGTTGAAATCAGAACTGATTTTAGATTTTCCTCAGATAATCCTTTGTATATATAAATTAAAAAAGAAATACAATTTAAATTTTCGTCATATTTTGTAAGATTTCTCTCTTACTGCATTGTTACCCGAACTTTCCGGAAAAAATTTAGTAAACAGACCCATTTAACACCTGAAAGCTTTTTTAATTTCAAGTCGACGTTTGCTTAGTAGGAAAATAATAAGGATAAGGGCAGGATCAATTTATAAAACCTCCGTTAGTTTTTTTAATGCTAAATAAAAGTCTAGACAAAATTTTATTAAAAGCAAAAATATAGATCTGGGTTTAACAGCGCAACAATATAAAGAAAGGACGTTATATTTTGTTAGTAAAACATCCAAATTTGCAAAACCGATGAAGCCTTTCTTTGAAATTATGTTTCTCTGCACAGGATGAGGGGAACGAATAAACTATTTGATATCCACATCATACACATATTTGATCCTTAATCCCAAGTGATAGAAATAGGGTGTGTGTGACCACTTTTGATTTTCGGTTCGTGATGGACCTTATTTTGGATTCGCCCACATATAAATTAACAAACAATTGCAAAGACATTTTGTTTTGAAAAAGTATAGCAAAATGCGTCATTTCATTTCGCTAGAATATCAACAAATACATTTCATTTGTTATTTTGATCTAGAAAAATCTGTTTGTTCAGCTAATTAAAACAAACAAAAAACGAGCAAGGGTGTCTAAGTTTGGGTGTAACTGAATATTATATACTCAGCGTGGTACTAGAAATGTTTTGTAATGTTTGATCGGCACCGCATTTTAAAAAAATGTCTCCTAATTTACTTTTACAATAAAACTGGATAAGTGAAATATCATTGATACAAAACTATTTTTCGCTAAGATATACTAGCTTATTCTAGTCTACGACCCTTTTAAAAGGAAAATATATGTACCCAATCTTATTACGATCTTTTAATTTTTCTTCGAGTTATAGTTTCGAGTTATGGCTACCGCCAATTTTTTCCTTTTTCTTGTTATAATTTTGGAAAATGAAATGAAACACCATTGATACAAAGCTCTTTTTTGCGAAGATATAACTTATTTTATTCGGCCACGACTCTTTTATGATCAATAATATTTGTAAAATTTATTCTATCACAAGGGGGCGATGCCACGCCTATTTTCAAACAAAATCAAGAATCTTAATATCAATTCACACGTAAAATTTTAACATTGTAGATGAATTATTTATTTAATAATCAGGTTTTATGTGTTTTCCAAAATATGTGTAAAAAGTGGGCGTGGTTACCTTCCGATTCCCCTCATTTTTAATACCGATGGGAGATGAGCGCCAGGGATCCCATATACACTCAGAGAAAAAATCGTTCTAAAACGAAGGAAACACGTTCAAAATTAGGAACTTTCTTTGGCAAAAGTCTGTTAAGTACGTTTTTTCTTAACTCGTAATTTGTATTTAGTACGCTGCTCCCAACTCTGGTTTTGTAGTAGTTTACGATGGAATATTACCAACTTGAAAACAGATAAAACTAATTAATAAATAAAGCTAATATATACTTTTTATTAAAAATACATTCATTGTACACGTCAACTTAATAACACGCTTTGCAAATAAATATGGGCAATTCCTTGGCAATGGACGCAACATTCGCAAGCATTAGAAGGATGCGACATGAAATTGAAGAAATTTTTGAATGCTTGTGAAAGTATGCAAAACTTAAAGAAGCTAATGGGAGATTTTACATTCCTTAAATCAGAGACAGAAGGTGAAATAAATGCCCGTAATATTTGAAAATCTGATATATCTTTTTAAAACGCTGGTTATGAGCTTAAGTACGGTTACGGATATGACCATTTTTTCTCAATGAATTACAGCATATGACATTGAAAATATATTCTTTGCGGACATCAAGTTTTAGATCTATTGGAGTAAAATCAGATGACTTTCCACTTAGAGCTTTTCAAGGCAGATATACACTCGGAGTGCTTGCCAAACACTGCCGAGGGGCAACCCCTCTTAGAAAAATTTTGTCTAATTGAAAAACCTTGTTTCTACAATTTTGATGTTGCTTTGCCTGGGGCGTGGACCGAGGACCTTCCGTGTGGTAGGGCGCACCACTCTATCATCACACCACGGCGGCTCCAAAACCCCCTTTTCATAAGCGGAGATGTATACTGGTATACTGGATAAGATATTACATAAATTTCCTCTGCAGAAATTATTTCTCGAACTGGTTTCCAAAGTGGTTTTCGAAAAGTGGTACGCTAACTTCACGTTGCGGTGCACCATAAAAAAAAGGACGTGTGGCACTCGGGGACTGCCGCGGTAAAGCTATTGCATATTATCAACTTATGCAATTATAAAATTTATGCAAAATTTTGTTTTCTATGATATTAATTCAAGTTTTTTCTTTGATATTAATTCAAGTTAACCTTTTTAAGCGTGGTGACCGATAAGAAAACAAATTTTTTTACTTTTATTGAATAAATGAGAAGTTAATATTTAACTTTCACTTTAACTTTAACTTTATTTTTAACTTTAACTTTCACTTTAACTTTAACATTCACTTTAACTTTAACTTTATTTTTAGCTTTAACTTTAACTTTAACATTCACTTTAACCTTAACTTTAACTTTATCTTTAATTTTAACTTGAACTTGAACTTTAACTTTAACTTTAACTTTAGCTTTAACTTTAACTGTAACTTTAACTTTAAATTTAACTTTAAGTTTAACCTTAATTTTAACTTTAACTTTGACTTTAACTTTAACTTTAACCTAAACTTTAACTTTGACTTTAACTTTAACTTTCATTTTAACTTTAACTTTATTTTTAACTTTAACTTTAACTTTCTCTTTAATTTTAACATTCACTTTAACTTTAACTTTAACCTTAACTTTAACTTTAACTTTAACTTTATTTTTAACTTTAACTTTAACTTTCGCTTTAATTTTAACATTCACTTTAACTTTAACTTTAACTTTAACTTTAACTTCAACTTTAACTTTAACTTTCACTTTAACCTTAACTTTAACTTTAACTTTCCACTTTAACTTTAACTTTATTTTTAACTTTAACTTTATCTTTAACTTTCGCTTTAACTTTAAATTTAACTTTAACTTTAACTTTAACTTTATTTTTAACTTTAACTTTCGCTTTAACTTTAACATTCACTTTAATTTTAACTTTAACTTTGACTTTGACTTTATCTTTAACTTTAACATTAACTTTAACTTTAACTTTAATTTTAACTTTAACTTTAACTTTAACTTTAACCTAAACTTTAACTTTATCTCTATCTTTAACTTTAACTTGAACTTGAACTTTAATTTTAACATTCACTTTAACTTTAACTTTAACTTTAACTTTAACTTTAACTTTAACTTCAACTTTAACTTTAACTTTCACTTTAACCTTATCTTTAACTTTAACTTCCACTTTAACTTTAACTTTATTTTTAACTTTAACTTTATCTTTAACTTTCGCTTTAACTTTAAATTTAACTTTAACTTTATTTTTAACTTTAACTTTCGCTTTAACTTTAACATTCACTTTAATTTTAACTTTAACTTTGACTTTAACTTTATCTTTAACTTTAACATTAACTTTAACTTTAACTTTAACCTTAACTTTAACTTTAACTTTAACTTTAAATTTAACTTTAACTTTAACTTTATTTTTAACTTTAACTTTAACTTTCGCTTTAACTTTAACATTCACTTTAACTTTAACTTTAACATTAAGCAAGTAGAGCTGCTGTTGTCATGCAGGCGCTAGAAGAACCGATCCGACGCTGGCAAGATCAGTGGAGCAACAGCATCGTAGGAAAGTGGACTAGGGCACTAATCCCTGAACTGAACCCATGGTTGAAGTGACCGCACGGAGATGTAGACTTTTACCTGACCCAGTTTCTAACGGGACACGGTTACTTCCGCAAATACCTACACAGAATGGGTAAGGTCGATAGCCCGAACTACCTGTACTGTGGGAAAATAGACGATGTACGCCACACCTTCTTCGAATGCAGGCACTTCTCCCATCAGCGAAGGAGGGTAGAAGAGGTACTTGGCGACCTATCCCCGGGCAGTGTCATTAATAACATGACCTGTCGAAGTGACAGGTGGGATGCGGTCAGCACATATGTGAGGCATATACTTACCAGTAAACGAGAAGACGGATGCCTAGCCCATTAGCGTGAGAGTAGCCATAGAGCTCACGTACCCAAAGTAATGCTAAACGCGGTCCCAGGTACGGTGATTTGCGCTGGCCGTGGGAGGTTAGGTTTTAGTAGGTAGGCCTTCATGGAAGAAGGGAGTCCTACACCACTCGGAGAGTCTCGCAGTGAGCCTTAAATATCCCGGTCAGTGCATAAAGCAACCTTAACTTAAACTTTAACTTTAACTTTGACTTTAACTTTAACTTTAACTTTAACTTTAACTTAAAAAAAAACTTTAACTTTAACCTTAACTTTAACTTTCACTTTCACTTTAACTTTAACTTTATTTTTAACTTTAACTTTAACTTTCATTTAACTTTAACATTCACTTTAACTTTAACTTTAAATTTAACTTTAACTTTAACTTTAACTTCAACTTTAACTTTAACCTTAACTTTAACTTTAACTTTATTTTTATACTCAGTTGTTAACTTTAACTTTCGCTTTAACTTTAACTTTAACTTTAACCTTAACTTTAACTTTAACTTTGACTTTAACTTTAACTTTAACTTTAACTTTCACTTTAACTTTAACTTTATTTTTAACATTAACTTTAATTTTCGCTTTAACTTTAACATTCACTTTAACTTTAATTTTAAATTTAACTTTAACTTCAACTTCAACTTCAACTTTAATTTTAACTTTAACTTTAACTTTAACTTTAACTTTAACTTCAACTTTAACTTTAACTTTAACTTTAACCTTAACTTTAACTTTAACTTTAACTTTCACTTTCACTTTAACTTTATTTTTAACTTTAACTTTCGCTTTAACTTTAACATTCACTTTAACTTTATGATCCGGGGTGGGCGTGAGCTTAGCACCTGCTAACAAGCCAACCTAATATAAACGCACGCAAGTAATTTTCTGTCGAAAATGTCTCATGCATATACAACTTGTATGTGAGCAACTCAAATTGAATTTGCTGCGTGAAAACCTAACTCGATTTCCAATTTTTGTTCTGCGTGACATTTAGATTTGACGTTTGCACACATTCTTTACATTGTCGCAACGCATGCTTATTTGGGTTGGGAAAAAAACGCCGGTTGTTAGCGTGCGCTAAAAAAACGCAGTGCGGGGTTATTAGGTTGGCTTGTAAGCGACCATATATGTATACGATAAGCGATAGCACAATGGCTACTTCGTGAAAATTAACGAAAGCTCTTTTAGTTTGAAATAGATGAATGGATTTGCAACTCTTTGTTTCGAGAGAGCCCTGTCAAAATGCACATTTTTTATAACATTTATCAATGATGCCACTCCAAACAAAAATGAATAGATCTGAAAATGGGGATTTTTGACATACATTTCGGCGATTATAGTTTCAATCATTTAATAAAATTATAGTCGTAAAATATTTATTTCCTTAAAGTTATTTTACAATAATACGACTAGTTAGAGTTAAATATAAACAAATCTAAGTAAAATTTACATTTCGATTAAATTAATTAGTCAAATATTGTAACGCATTTAACTCGCAGTGAAAACCATATATTCTTTTGAAATTTCAGTAAATCGGACCTATGATATAATAGTTAACATTATTTAATGGATAGGGCTTATCCTGCATGTCTGGCGTTCCAGGTTCTGTGATCAAAATGGACTGGTTGCATCGGAGTTCATATTTACAAAACCTATTTTTAGTGATAACTTTTGAATGCGAAATAATATTAACCCTCAGCCTTCGAACTAATAATACTTACACTAAAACAAGTATTTATATCCTTTTTCCCATAATTTTTGAACGCTGTTCTACAGTTGTAGGTCAAACTAAAGTTTACCAAAATTTTTTGCACGTTTTTCGTTTTGGCTGGCACCCGCTTCAGCTGGCGCGAGGGATTTATCTGTGATTGTTGCCAGCAACAACTAGAAGATAAATCCCTCATGAGAGCGAAAATATGAGAGCGTAAGCAAAAGATTCGTATCAATCTAATCTATGTAGTTTGATTTCGATGGTCGTACGGTGAGGAAGTGTCGCACGCACGCTTAAAACAGAGTACCAAAGAGTGCGTCTGACACGTGTTCACCATTCAAGCATTGAAATCATTGTAAATTTTACCAAGTAACGCAACTAACAGCTGATCGGTGAAAATTCGCACATTCACACGCATAGTTCTCGACTCAGTTTCAAAACAAAACTTTAGATTATTTAATTCAAATTTTAAAGTGAGATAATCCTTACAAATTTATGTATACAGAATATATATGGCGTTTTTGTTGTTATTAAAACAATAGTTTTATTTATATTAAAGCTTTTATCATTTTTTTTTAACTTTGAAAAATCTCCGAACACCATTCCTTCATTATATGACATTCGACTGCCTAGTCCACTGCCTTCCACTCTATTCGCAACATAACCTCTACTTAAGCTGCCAAACTATATAGTAAACAATGATTGAAATAAAACTAAATAAATAATTGATTTTGCTTTCGTGCTCGCTACGCGTTCGTGCTTACTAACACATTCTCAATTTGGTAACCTGCCCACCGCTGATTATCAGTGTTGCCAGGTGAGGAAAAAAAAGAAGCTAGATTGGCAAAAAAAAAGGTTAGAAAAAGGTAAATTTAGAAAAAAAAACAGCTAAAAAAGGCCAGACATTTTTTTGGTTAATTCATAAAATTTTTTTTTATATTTTAGTTTACACATTTGAAAATAAAAACTTATAAACATAACTTCTTGTTTCAAAACATATCAGGCACATTTTCCTTGACTAGCACATGGAATTACTTTAAATGATTGCATATGTGTATATACAAAAAAAAATATTACAAACTAATTATTTATATAAAATATTCCCCGTCTGAAGAATCAGAAGAGCTTAGGTCTGCGTATAAAGTTTGGCTATTTACCATAGATATGAGATCATCGGTAATTTCAAAATCATTACAACATTTAGATAAGCGTTTTAACGAGCATCTAATATTAAATAAGGCATTAAACATTTTAATTTTTAGTTTGTTCCTTAATTTAGTTTTCAGAATTTTCATGCCACTAAAAATTCTTTCAACCTCCGCGTTACTGAGTGGTAATACTAAAAAACTAAATATGAATTCGACAAGTTCTAAAAAAGGAGGTTCGTTTAATGCATTTTTATGTTCTCGGACTTCCGAACAAAATTCCATGGTGGGGTGTACATTTTTCCATTGTATAGTTATAAGTTTTCGCCACTGCAGCTCTATTAATGCTATTTGACTTGAAGAATAACTACACTTCTCTTTTTCAAAGTAAGAAAATAGATCTGGCTTTGAAACTTTCAACGAATTTTCAGCAGAAAAAGAATTAATCTTTTGTAGAGAACTCATATTATTAGGTATTAGGTGTTCACAGGAAATATTGAAATTATTTTATTTTAGAAATTATTAAAAATTCATTCGGAGTAAAAAAGGCTAGAAAAAAGTCACGAAGCTAAACCCAAAATTTCGAGGCTAAAGGCAAAAACAAAAGGCTAAATCTAGCCTCGAAAAGGCTAACCTGGCAACACTGCTGATTATGATAGAGATCCAATATTATGTATTTGGCCTGTTGCTAACACCGAAACTTTACGAACCTTTTCGAATATTTTCGAACCTTTTCGAGCCTTTTCGGATATTTTTTGATAAATATCTGTTACGGTTTTTTTTTGATTTAGTCGCCAAGTCCGCGATAAAATCTATGCAATAGCTTAAAATTTTAATTTTTTATTTCTTGTTAATATTTAGGGCAAGATCTTGATTATGTCAGCCCACTTAACTTTGTATGCTCCCATCTCTGGACTTGTACGATGGAATATTATTACCAACTTGAAAACAGATAAAACTAATTAATAATAAAATAAAGCTAATATGTACTTTTCAATTAAAAATACATTCATTGTACACATACATCATAACACGCTTTACAAATAAATATGGGCAATTCCTTGGCAATGGACGCAACATTCGCAAGCAATACAACTAGCTTAAAAGAGAACATGAGCACCGGACTGAGCGGATATTACAATATATGACCATATATGATGAGCTTCGGATGCGATAAGAAGTAGAAGTAATTTTTGAATGCTTGCGAAAGTATGCAAAACTTAAAGAAGCTAAGGGAAGATCTTACATTCCTTAAATGAGAGACAGAAGGTGAAATAAAGACCTAATGCCCTTAATTTTTCAAAATCTGACATATCTTTTTAAAACGCTGGATATAAGCTGAAGTACGGTTACGGATGTGACCATTTTTTCTCAATGAATTACAATATATGACATTGAAAATATATTCTTTGCGGACATCAAGTTTTAGGTCTATTAGAGTAAAATCATATGACTTTTCACTTAGAGCTTTTCATGGCAGAAATACACTCGGAGTGCTAGCCAAACACTGCCGAGGGGCGACCATGCTTACAAAAATTTGTTTCTAATTGAAAAAGCTTATTTCTAAAATTTTGATGTTGCTTTCCGTGGCGCGGATCCAGGACTTTCGGTGTGGTAGGTGGACCACGCTAACATCACGCCACGGCGGCTGCAAAACCCCATTTTCATAAGCGGAGACGTATACTGGTATATAACTTTCCCTCTGTTTATTCTTCGATAAATTTTTAGGTCATTCAATAGAGTACGTTCTTGTGCTTTTAACGATGTACAAATGTTAGTTTTATAGAAGAACTAGAACAAAACTACAAAATAAATCAAAACTTTAAAGAAGCCATATATAATTTTGCGTTCAAAAATTTACGAATATAATAAATTCATTGAAATTTGGATAAGATATTCCCATTTAATCTTTTCTAGTCGACAAATATATATATATATATTTTTTTTTCAAGCACATAAGATTCACAAGAAAAATGCAAGCTAGTTTGTGTCTTCATATGAAATTGTTGAATACACCAATAAAACATACATTAATCTTTCAAATTCATATCTTGTTGAAATCAGAACTGATTTTAGATTTTCCTCAGATAATCCTTTGTATATATAAATTAAAAAAGAAATACAATTTAAATTTTCGTCATATTTTGTAAGATTTCTCTCTTACTGCATTGTTACCCGAACTTTCCGGAAAAAATTTAGTAAACAGACCCATTTAACACCTGAAAGCTTTTTTAATTTCAAGTCGACATTTGCTTACTAGGAAAATAATAAGGATAAGGGCAGGATCAATTTATAAAACCTCCGTTAGTTTTTTTTAATGCTAAATAGACAAAACTTTATTAAAAGCAAAAATATAGATCTGGTTTAACAGCGCAACAATATAAAGAAAGGACGTTATATTTTGTTAGTAAAACATCCAAATTTGCAAAACCGATGAAGCCTTTCTTTGAAATTATGTTTCTCTGCACAGGATGAGGGGAAAGAATAAACTAATTGATATCCACATCATACACATATTTGAGCCTTAATCCCAAGTGATAGAAATAGGGTGTGTGTGACCACTTTTGATTTTCGGTTCGTGATGGACCTTATTTTGGATTCGCCCACATATAAATTAACAAACAATTGCAAAGACATTTTGTTTTGAAAAAGTGTAGCAAAATGCGTCATTTCATTTCGCTAGAATATCAACAAATACGTTTCATTGTTATTTTGATCTAGAAAAATCTGTTTGTTCAGCTAATTAAAACAAACAAAAAACGAGCAAGGGTGTCTAAGTGTGGGTGTAACTGAATATTATATACTCAGCGTGGCACTAGAAATGTTTTGTAATGTTTGATCGGCACCGCATTTTAAAAAAATTCTCCTAATTTACTTTTACAATAAAACTTGATAAGTGAAATATCATTGATACAAAACTATTTTTCGCTAAGATATACTAGCTTATTCTAGTCTACGACCCTTTTAAAAGGAAAATATATGTACCCAATCTTATTACGATCTTTTAATGTTTCATCGAGTTATAGCTTCGAGTTATGGCTCCCGCCAATTTTTTCCTTTTTCTTGTTATAATTTTGGAAAATGAAATGAAGCACCATTGATACAAAGCTCTTTTTTGCGAAGATATAACTTATTTTATTCGGCCACGACTCTTTTAAAAAATTTTTATTTAAAAATAGGCGTGGTTCTACACCGATTTCGTTCACTTTTCTTCGAAGCATTCTTTATAGTAAAGACAACCTCTCTGTCGAATTTTGTTATGATAGGTTTAACGGTTTTTGATTTATGATCAATAATATTTGTAAAATTGATTCTATCACAAGAGGGCGATGCCACGCCTATTTTCAAACAAAATCAAGAATCTTAATATCAATTCACACGTCAAATTTTAATATTGTAGATGAATTATTTACTAAATAATCAGGTTTTATGTGTTTTCCAAAATATGTGTAAAAAGTGGGCGTGGTTACCTTCCGATTTCCCTCATTTTTAATACCGATGGGAGATGAGCGCCAGGGATCCCATATACACTCAGAGAAAACATCGTTCTAAAACGAACGAAACACGTTCAAAATTAAGAACTTTCGTTGACAAAAGTCTGTTAAGTACGTTTTTTCTTAACTCGTGACCGATGGGCTTGTTTTAAGAACATGTTTTCCAAGCACACCCTTCGTATTTTATGACCAGTTTGGTATTGATGTGTGAACCTTCTGTGCTCATTTCAAGCACTACTTGGGCTTGATTTAAGATTTTGCGTTCTCACGGTATGTGTGAGAACGATATGTGGTCGATTTAACATTTTTCGGCCTCAGTTTAAGAACGGTTTGTGCTTGATCTTTGGAGGGAGTGGGGTAAGGTTTTTTTTTCAAGTAGTGAAATTCATTTATTTTTTTTATTAATAAATAATTTTTTTGTTATTAATAAAAAATATTAATAACAAAACAATTTATTATGAAAGTTCCAAAAAGGTTTGAAAAAACGCATAATATGCATTTTTTCATATATTTGTCGAGAAATTTTTCTTATTTGATGATGCCTTCTGAATATATATTTAAAACATTTCATAAGAAGTTTGAAAATTACCTATGCATATGTGAATGGAGCTGAACGAAAAATAAGAGTTAAAAAAATAGAATATAAAAAAATTTTGTTAAAAAACTTCAGAGTTTGACGGTGATCGAACTCGCGCCACACGATCGCAACCGCACCATCATAGCGGCTGGGCCACTACAATTGCTTGATAGCTCGTGCCAAATGTTGTATTTAACATTTCAGTGCACACGAATTATATCGTTTCTTTTTTCTTGAACTTAAGTTAAGAACATTGTTCTTAATTTAAGAACATTGATCTCATTAATAGAACATTTGTTCATATTTTAAGACCAGCCGTTCTCTTTTTCTCTTCTCAGTTCAAGAACAAAGTTGTTGTTTTGAGAACAGGTCGTTCGTTTTTCAAGAACAAAAAAAAAGAACATCAAAAGCTTTGATTGAGTCCGGTGGTGCTGGATTTTAGAACGGCGTTTTTCTCTGAGTGTACCTAATTTCAATATTTTATTCTCAATATTTACTCAAGTTATCGTGTGCACCGACATATGGACGGACATGGCTAAATCAATTCCTTTTGTCATCCTCAGCATTTTGAAAACAGGAAGTCTATATTTATCTCGATTCGTTTATGTTATCAAAGTTAACACAATCTGTGTGAAAGGCACGCTGAGTATAACGTTGAGTAGCTATAACTTAAATTGAAATGTACTATGTTTTTCAAATTCGTGAAATCTTATTTTTTATTTACACGACTGAATTGGGTATAAATAGCGCCCACAAAATTAATCTCGGTGTACTTGATACATTTAAAGTGTTAAAAAAGGTTTTAAAATAAAATGGATCTACGAAATAATATCGTGCTGCTTTTGGTCCTGCTCAACTACATTTTAAGCTATACGAATGCGGAATATCGCATTGTAGGTGGCGCTAATATACCTATAAAGAACAGCCCACATACAGTCGCAATATTCCATAAAAGCCTCTATTCTTGCGTTGGTTCCATAGTCAGCGCTAAATCGGTCGTTACAGTTGCTCATTGCGTATATGGTAAAAATAAGAATGATATCTATGTTCTAGCTGGTGCAACAAATATAGAAACAGATATAGGAAAACAACGCTGTGTGGAGAGTATAGAGGTTCATTACAAATATAAACCAGCAACACATTTTATGGATATAGCAGTGATTAAAGTGACTGAATCCTTTGAAGAGAATCTGGAAGTAAAAATAATAAAACTTTGCAAGGATCAATTACCACTGGGAGATTATTTGCAAATTAGTGGATGGGGTTCGTCCGATGAAAAAATTGCAACTCCTACTCCTCATCTCAAAACTCAGTTAGTGAAAATAAAAGAGTATAGGAATGCAGAAGCAACCATGACTGCTGAAGGGTTTGCAGGACATATATCGATTGGAGATACTGGAGCAGGAGCCGTTAGTGAAAGGCGACTTTATGCGGTGGCACAACGTATAATGGACGATTCTCCGGACATATATATAGATGTAACAAGTCCAAGTATTAAAGAGTTTATAATAATGAACATGTGTTGACTAAATAAATTGACTGTTCATTGGAATATCACGCTAACTCGACTGAGCGCCGAATTTCGACACATTTTGAGATAGGGCGTTTTCGAAACAGCAGTCGAAATATGGTGATATTCCGCTCAGCAGTCCAAATGATGATATTTCTTCTTTGAATCATTTACTAATTAATTATTATAATTGTGAGTATATAAATATGTTTTATTTTATTCAATGAAAGTGTGAAGCATGTAAATGAATTAAGTTGTGAGACCAAAATTTGATCATAACTTTAAAGCAACCTCGTGTATGAATAGATCATGCGATGAAAACAAAATTGAGGAATGAATACTTTAAGGCCCTTACAAACCCTGTGTAAAACAGCTGATCAACCGAATTCTATGGAAGTCAATTTAATCGATTATTGAAGCCATTGAATAACGCTTTAGTCATAACGAGACCATAGCCAGCCAATTAGTTTTTGGTTTTCCGCCATATCCAGAATATATAAATTTTTCCGTTGGCGAATTTATTCACATTTTGTGGATTGCATTTTTCGTTTAGAAATTTTTCGTATTTTCTATTTTATGAAGTTATGACATTTTTTACGTTAAGACACCAATAAGCGATGCCAATGTATATTGATATCTATGATTAAGTAAAAAACCCTCGGAAAGCAGTGCCACTATTTAAAAAAATAAATACTTAGCGCGATTTACCTCCAAGGAAATTTAAGCCTAAACTTCGCCCCCAATTTGCGTTATGCTTCTTTTTAGTTTCTCCTACAAATTGAAGGGGCGGAACCTACATGTATAATGCCGACAGAAATACGCTTGTGGTGTTTGCAAAACCACTGCTTAGGGGCAAACCCGCCTAGAAGAACTTGTTTTCCAATTGAAACAACTTTTTTCTAAGTTTTTGATGTTGCTTTGCGACGGACCCAATCCCTTCAATGTGTTTGGCAGAGCACACTACTACCATCCCAGCATACACAGTATCTAACGTTAGTGCTCTAGTGTATCTCTAATTGAAAAAATATATTAGAGAACTAGATTAGAATTCGATTAGAAAACTATTTGGAAAATATTAGCGATGCTGTCAGAGTTATCAATTATTTGGAAGACATGATCACTCTTCCTTAGGTCAGGTATGAGATTATTGAATTATGCAAAGCATTAAAAGAGTAATCCAGGCTGAACCAGTTATACAAATCATTATAGTACGAGCACCAATTACGCAAGGGATTAGGTTAGGTTAAGTTCAACTGGCCGGTCCATGAGGACCTCAGTCCGTAGTGTTACCAGAAGTTTGTTTTAACGACCAAACTGAAAAACCCTATCAAAAACTAGGACCTATCTTATAAAATAACTCCGTCCTCTTGGCAAATACTAGAAGCATCTTAGGACTTAGGCCACTTGCTGCTTCTAGATCTGACAGCTGTAGCACTCCCAATAGCTGGAGTCTTAGCCTGACAAGCGCAGGCCACGAGCACAGAACGTGCTCGATCGTTTCCTCTTCCAGCCCGCACTTCCTACATCTGCTATCACTGACCAAGCCTAATTTAAAGGAATGTGACGCCAGAAGGCGGTGTCCAGTCAGAATACCCGTAATGAGTCGGCATTCCTCTCCTTTTAATGATAGAATTAACTTTGTTAGTCTAAGGTTGTAAAACCTACACATAATCTTCGACACTTTACAGCCCCGCGCTTCAACCCACGCATTTCCTGCTTGGTCGATCATGTGCACCTCTCGCACAGTCTAATTGGGACGTCTACGGAGCAAGCTTCAAGGGATGCACCCTTTTTGGCTAGTGTATCCGCTTTTTTATTACCATCTATTCCCATATGCCCCGGGACCCAATTTAGATGTATGCTTCTCCCTGTCCCGATTCTCTCCAGGGAGTGCTTAACACGCATTTAGATGCTGTGCTATGCGAGATTATTGCCTTAATTGCTGCTTCACTGTCAATATAAAAGTTAACACGGTTGCAGTTTAAGCTATTCTCCCACAGTGTTTCAACTGCTTTGGTTACGGCTACTATTTACGCTTGGAAAACGCTACAGTAATCCGGCAGCCTGTAGGATCTGTTTATTTCCGGATCAGCACAGTATACCGCAGACCCTACTCCTTCTCGTCCGCCATTTGAGCACCCTTGTGGCAACCATCCACATCTATTGTGGCCTTAAGATCGCCCTCGAAGCGCAAATAGGGAATCGGGTAGTCTGTTCGTCTTGTGATTGATGACGCTATACTACTGTGGCCGTATGGTCGGCGCTCAAGCTGCCCCGAGGCACCGAGTCTGGTTGCAGTTGTTCACGCTATGTTCTTTGCTACCAGGTCTACAGGTGGAATGTGCAGAATGGCATACAGTGCAGCCGTCGAGGTTGTTTTCAGGGCTCCCGTAATGCTATGCATTGGTAGTCTGCATACACCCTCTAAGTTTTTGAGGTAGGTTGTTTTTTGTGTGGCTTTCCACCAAACAAGAACTCCATAGTATAGAATAGGGATTACAATCGCTGTAAACACCCAATGAGAAAGAGAGGGTGATAAGCCCCACGTACACCCCAGTAATCTTTTACATGCATAAAGTGCCGTCGAAGCCTACTTCACCCTCTCCTCCACGTTGAGCTTCCATGACAGCTTACTGTAGACGATGATTCCTAGATATTTTGTGCAATGTTTCTTCTGTATGGTCACCCCTCCTAACTTGAATCTTGAATGCTTGAATGAGTGGCAGCATGTATATGTGTTTTGTGTCCAGGTCCGTGTCTTAGCTGCAATGTTACCACTAACCTAATAACACCGCGTATGGGCAACATTTTAGCTACAGTGAACACAACGTTGCAGCGGAAGCAAGATGTTGCGCATTAGCATCATGTTGTTATCAGCAGCATGTTGCAACAGCCTAGCAGCATTGACGAATGCCATGCACCAATGTTTTGTTTTTTTCTGGTATGTATGCAGAGGTGTATTTGCTATGAGTGTGGGAATGCATCAGTGTGAGCGGTCAAGACACGAACCAAATGTATCTGTGTAGGTGTTGGTTTTATGGAGCGGTAAGCGTGTGAATGTATGAGTGCATGATTGTATGAACGTATCGATGAAAATACGGGAAGCCGAAAAGAAAGGTTGGCATGTAAACATTTTCCGTTTCTGGCTAACGTTTCTGACCACGGCGGTGGGTATAGAAAGGGGAAAAATAAGTCAACGGGCCAAAGTCTCGCTTCAACAGTGCCCAGTGCAAGTTAAGCAAAAGTTGTAAAAATAAATAAAAAGTGAAAAAAAATAAAAGGTGAAGTGCGCGTCGAATTTGTCCGCGATCCGTTTTAAGCGAGTTTCAAGCAGTTTCCAACAAGCATAGTGTACCAGAGGCAAGAGAATATGTACCTTTCTTATCTTTCCCCAGGCATGCTTGACGGGAGCTGGGTCTTGAACCTGGCCTATCTCATAAGCAAGCCAAAAGAAAACTTGCGCAAATATATGTATGTAGGTGGGTACAAGACCATGCAGACGTGGAATCTATAGGCAGATACTTCCTCAATTGGCGCTTAACCGTCTATACAGTTATGGCCGTCCAACAAGGCGCGCCAGTCGCTCCTTCGCTCCACCAACCGGTGCCAATTGGTCACACCAAGAGAGTTTAAATCCTTTTCCACCTGTTCCTTCCAACGGAGGCAGATATGTATATAAATACATAGATACGCTTGCACGTTTGAATTTTTCTTGATAGATTTTCTTTTATATTTATTTACAGCACACTTCACACTTGATCTTTTTCCTGGGAAGGATCCACTGGGCACAGCTTAAGAGTAACGCGCACACCATAACAACAATAATCACAATACAAAACTTAGCAACCGCAACTATAGCTTTTTTACCGCAACAACAACAACCACGACGAGCTTTAGCCGCCGGCAAACCACCCAACAACAACACCTGCGATACAGAATTTTGGCAGCAGCTATAACTGTAGCACTTTTTTATTGGCGGGGTAGAACACATCAAGAACAAAAACTACATTCGCACCGGCAAACCGACACTACAACAACAACGACAGCACAAAAATCTGAGAAGCAACAAATACAACAACTACAACTTCAGATTTTGAAGATTTTTCACCAGGAACACCCACGACCACTAATAATATAATCTATCAAACGCCATAGCAATAACTTCAACAACATTCAAATCTTTTAAGATTGTTATAAAACAAACCAAAAAATTTCAAAATTTAGAAAATAGTAACTTGGTTTTAGAAACGTCTGGTTTAAAGCAAACCCCAAGAGTTTAAACTTGGTGCTAAAAATTTAAAAATGAAAATTTCTTTCATGAAAAGGGTTGCAAGTCATAGATTCTTTTTCGAAACATTTTGTTATAAATATAAGGTGTTATGATATGTTTTCTTTGACATATGTCTCAGTAGGTGGAGCAAGCTACGGCAATCCGGGCGCATCGGTTCGAAACCAGGCTACCGTGCGCAAGATGTTTTTTTTATAACTGCAAGTGTAGATTTCTCTAGTTTCAAATTGAAACCCAGTTCTGCTGTGCACTTATTTTCAGGAAGACGTATAATATATCTTTGAAACCAGATTGGTTTGGTCATATATGTATTAAATAAAAGTTTCTGACTTAGGCTGGCACGGAGCAATTAATGTTGGTCTACCAAAGTGTAAGTTGTAAGTCTCTGCAAATACATATTGATTTTTGACCATTATTTTCGAAGCATATTTCAGTTTTTCTCTCATATTAGAAATAAAATTTACGCATACTTCGTATGGAAGAAAATTTGGAATACCCTTTCGGAAAAAACTGTGAAAAACCAATGCAAAATTCGATAGACTTCTATTATTATTATCGTTGCATTGCGATCTTTATATAAATCTATTTTGCATGACCTTTTAGCGTATTACATTATACATTATCTTCTGTAAAGGTGGTTCGTTTGTTTACCCTATTCATATGTCACGAGCTTTCTATTGAAGTTGCTTTTGTTTGCTTGCGTATGTTAGTTCGTGACAGGGTAACTGACATCATTGATGATAACACCTTAGCTCTAGTTAACATTTTATGTAAGCACAGAGCGGTCTTAAAATTATTCATTTTAACGCGAGAAGTTTAAACAGCTTAACCCGGCGAGAATGTGGCAGGGTATGACATACCCAGTACATTGCTTTTTGGCGGTCATTTTTTAAATTTAGCGCCCAATTTGGCGTAGCTCCAAGTAGCTGAAGCTAGGGGGTGCGGGAAGGGATAATGGCGTGGTCGCAGTGACGCGCTAACCGGCACTCAAGACAGACGCGTGTAAAGTGCTTTCGGGTATGTAATACCCAGCAAACATGGTTGGTATTTGTAATTTGTGTTAAATTATATTATTTTAATTTTTATTTATTTGTCTTATTTGATGTTTCTTTTTAAGGACAGAGACGACTTGCATCTATGTTGGAAGAAGTGTTTCATGAATCTTCAGCGAATCGTTTTCTGAATATGAATCTGATCACCTCAGTGAACATAATCTGCAATCGGGTACAGAACAGGAAGTAAGTGATCAAGCCAATACCAGCGGGGGAAGTGAGAGCGAATGGGATGAATCTGATGACAATATTCCGTTGTCAATTTTAGCAGCCCGTCGTCTTTCGTCTATCAAGTTCATGCGCCTCATTTTACTTCCAAATATGGCCAAAAGTGGTTCAAGGCTGCTCCTCGAGCAAATTTGCGAACTCGAACAGAAAATATAATTCACGAGCGTCCGGGAGTAACAGGCATAGCAAAAGAGGCTAAAACGGAAACCGAATGCTGGAACATTTTGATAACTGAACATTGACATTTTGATACTGACATATACACAACCAAGAAATAATTAGTCGTCGAGAAAAGTGCAAAGATCCTAATAAATTATATTATATGAAAGAAAAAACTATACCGCAACTAGATGCGTTTATTGGTTTACTGTATATTGCTGGTCTCAACAAATCAAGTCGTCAGTCCATAAAAGATATGTGGTGTACAGATGGCACTGGTGTAGACATATTCCGAATAACATGTCTATGCAACGATTTTACTTTTGCAAAACTGAATTCGATTCGACGATAAATCTACCTGGGAAGAGCGAAAGAAAACTGACAATATGGCTCATATCAGAAATTGTTTGAACTATTTGTTGATTGTTGTCAAAACCCTATGTTCTCAATGAATACATGACTATAGATGAGATGTTTCTAGCGTTCAGGGGTCGATGCGGATTTCATGTTTATATACCAAGTAAACCGGCAAAATATGGCATTAAAATACAAGCTCTTGTAGATGCTAAATCTTTTTATACTTTCAATTTGGAAGTTTATGCAGGAAAGCAGCCTATAGGTCCATATGCAGTTAGCAACAAACCGTTCGACGTAGTGCAAAGACTAGTTCAGCCAATATCACAATCGAATCGCAATTTGACATTTGGTTTACCAGTCACGAGTTGATGCTTCATCTGTTAGCTGAGCACAGGCTTACCTCAACAGGAACTGTTCGTAAAAATAAAAGATGCATACCACCCGCACTGTTGAAGACTGGAAGGAAACCAGGAAGTTCAATTTTTTGTTTCCAAAAAGACATTTCCATGGTGTCTTACGCTTGGAATAAACAGAAAGTGGTCATAGTTATGTATACTCTGCACCACGATGACAAAATTGATAAAAGTACAGGACAAAAGAAAAAACCAGAGATGATCACATTCTACAACTCAACAAAATTATGTGGTACATACAGCGTCTCGCGAAACAGCAAACGCTCGCCTATGACGATCTTTTATGGTGTACTCAACATAGCTGCTATAAATGCAAATATAATTTTTAGAGAAAATTTAAATCAAAGCACTAAAAGAACTGATTTCATCCGGAAGCTGGGTTTGGGTTTGATAAACGAACATCTACGAATGATAGGAGATCAAAAAAATATCATAATCTACATAAGGAAGAGAATCTCATCTCAGATTATGCAATCATCCACTTCCTCCACGCAAAACTAAATATGAATATGCTGGCTGTAAAAAGGCGATTTGTATGGAACATGCTTTTTTGTTTTGTAAAGATTGTACTGAATGTGACTCTAGTTCTTAAGATATTGCGTTTAGTTGTAATGTTCAGAATTTATTTTTTCAGTTATTCTGTTTCATATTTTTTGCATTTATTTAGTCTTAGAGAAAAAAATGTTTCTTTAATTATTATTTTTTAGCCTAAGAAATATAGGCTGTTTTAGTTCCAAATGTTCATGATCTCATTTCTCGTATAATATAAATAAAAATATTTAATAACAAGTATTTGTTTTATATTTATTAGATAGCTAATGAACCCTCTTAAAATATAATATACATTTTTATGTAAAGATTAATATACAAATAAATACAGGCAATTTAGTATGGGGGTATGCCATGCCCGGAAACATACTCATTGTTTCATTTAGTCACCACATTCTCGCCGGGGTTAAAGATGGACTATTGTAGGTATGTTTTTGAGTCCTCCTTTGTGATGTTATTTGTGTATCTGAAACTTGATTTCATAACAGTGTAAGCGATGCTCAATTCAACATAAATAATTATGGTAAAAAAGGTGGGGGTGTAGGGATCTACTGTAAGAACCACATTAATATGAAACACATCTGTGAGTCAAACAATGAAGGTGTGGAATTTCTCTGTGTGGAACTGTCTGATCGTTTGATCAAAGTTCTTTTAGCGTGAGTATATAACCCTAATAAGTCGGTTTCTGTAAGCCCGTTCTTTGAAAAGTTGTCTTCATTGCTTGTTGACTATGATAACATAATTATTTGCGGCGACCTTAATATTAACCTTCTTGTGCTTGATTCAGTATGTGGTATGTTTTCTGGATGAGGTGGCTAGCTTTGGTCTTTCTGTAGTTAATACCGTAGAACCAACTCGGCACGGTAACAATTGTGTTTCTAGCCTTCTTGATTATTTTATTGTTTCTGATCCCTCCCTCGTTTTGCTGTTCCACCAAATATCTTTCATTTCATATCACGATCTAATTTTCTGCATGCTAGATATTCACTTAATGACCCTAACGTAGGAAGTTGATTTATGTACAGAGATTATTGTTCGCTTGATTTAAATGCACTGTACCTTGAAATGGAAAATACAGGCTGGCATAATTGTTGGTATTACCAGGATGTTAATGATAAGCTAGCATTTTTGAATGGCACACTTTTATCAGCTTATGACAAGCACGTTCCAACCCGCTGCAAGAAGTTAAAACCCATGTCCATGGTTTAACTCCAGAGTCAAGGAAGCCATGAAAGCTCGTACAAAAGCGTATAAGACTTGGAAGAGGCACTCTAATTGTTAGGAAAGAAAAGCAACGTTATTTTGAGAGTAAACTTGATCCCTACCTTCCTTCAGGCTTACTGTGGCGCAATATTAAGAGTCTTCGAATAAGATTTAAGGATACAAAAGAATGTACGTTAAATGCTGATAATTTGAATGAGGTGTTTTTATCTAGTGTTTCGAATAATAGTTCCACACCGCAGTTTGTTCCATATCCTTCTATCAAATACTCTGACGTACCTTTCGAATTCTCAACTGTATCGGAGCTCCATGTCGCTAATGCCTCAATAATATAAAATCTAACGCTGTTGGCGAAGATGACTTACCTATTAGATTTTTGAAGTTGGTTATGCCCTATATCGTCAGCACGCTGACGCATATTATTAATCATTGTATTACGACATCTTGCTTCCTAGGTAGGTAGGTTGAACTGGCCGGTCCATGAGGACCTCACATAGACTGATTGAGTCCGTAGTGTTACCAAAAGTTTGTTTTAAACGACCAAACTGAAAAACCCTATCAAAACCAGGACCTATGTTATAAAATAACTCCGTCCTCTTAGCAAATACTAGAAGCTTGCTAGGACTTAAGCCACTTGCTGCTTCTAGATCTGACAGCTGTATCACTCCTAATAGCTGGAGTCTTAGCCTGGCAAGTGCAGGGCACGAGCACAGAACGTGCTCGATCGTTTCCTCCTCCAACCCGCACTTCCTATATCTGCTATCACTGACCAAGCCTAGTTTAAAGGCATGTGACGCCAGAAGGCAGTGTCCAGTCAGAATACCCGTCATGAGTCTACATCCTCTCTTTTTAATGATAGGAGCAACTGTGTTAGTTTAAGGTTGTAAGACTTACA
>JARSSU010040509.1:0-14607 GCA_029619165.1 Eurosta solidaginis
GGCATCCCACCGGGTGGATACTCCCCTTACCTCGAACAGTATCTGATACCCCTTACCACTGGTGGGGGGAAGTGTCAGACTTGAGCGAGGCCTTAACTGACAAAGCCAAATACATCACGCAGTATCTGCCACCCCTTACCACTGGTGGGGGAAGTAGCAGACTGACGCCACGTTTTCCCTACCTAACGCAATCCCCACGTTAGAAAAGAGTAATCAGTATTCTTATTAACCCCACCAAAGTAAAACCATTTATATATATTAACCCAATTGATCGTTTCGCACGGAGTGCGCTACATACATCCGAAGCAATCAATGTGGGTGTGGGGTTTTTATGAGGAACTAGATGTGCACTTGGGGTAAACAAGTGCCAATTCAATATCTTAAACACAATTGTGGTGCCTCCACTCCGTTGCCGAGTTTGCGACACACCACAATTGTTTTCCATACGCACAGATATATGTCAACATACACACTTACATGATTACGCAAAGCATCTCCTGATCAAAATCATCGCCAGCAACGAAAACACCCTTAAATTCGGCCAATTCAATAAGACCAGGTACAAACGTATTTTGTGGTGAGCCATTAATGTAAGTTACGCCCTCGTCAATGCTGGCCCTTGCAAACATAGTTGATGGTGATATTTCTGCCTTAATCGCTTTCAACGACGCCTCTAACTCAGCCATGATTGTATTCAAGCCCTCCTTTATTTCACAAACACATTCTGTATCCAGCGAACCACCCAATTCGTAGCATTGTTATCTGTTTATTACAAAAGTAAACATGTATATGTAGCAATTTACCTCATATACTATATATATATATAGAGGTTATGTATTACATATATAGTTAAATAAAAAAAAATGTATATGTATTTATGTACCTACAGAACAGAAAACACCAGTCTTATTTATTTAGAATTAACTCACATACTTCCAAACGGAAAGTATTCTATACGCCCACTCGACCAGCCAATTGTTAAACCCGTATCCGTATTACGCTGTGTTTTACTTTGGAAGCAAACATATGAAGGATATTCTGTATTTATGCCAGTTAGATAACATAATGGTGAAATTGTCATATCAAATTTTTTCAAACAAGTATTGAAGAGTGCTATACCGGGTGTATCTTTGAATATCACAGCCAAATGACCACCATCTGCACCCCAGGCTAATACTTGTGGTTCGCCACCAACCTCACGACGACCAGCATTAAATTTGGTAAGTTCGGCTATTTTTAAAGCTTCTTTAGGTGAAGCGCAAGATGCAAAAATTTGTTCATCCTGAAAAAGTAAACGATATAAAATACTATCGCCGGTTGTAACAAAAAGCAAAAAATTGCCGCACGGTGACCAGCAAGCCGATTTTACTACACCACAATTGATTGTCCAGCGTTCAGGCGTCCATTTTTTATTTGCCGACCATACACGAAATACATTACCAACAGTGGCAGAAAATAGATTCGCAGCATCGGGTGACCATTTCAGCAATGAGCAAGGTGGACCAACACGACGAAGTGGAGTATTTTGTTGTCTATCGACATCCCATAATAACATATCAGTATCGCTAATGGATGCGGTTGCAAGCCATGTACCATTGGCATTCCATTGTACCGAAGTAATTGGGCAGTGGCCTGGATGTTTTAAGAATACTGCTTGTGTAGCGCTCCGTGTTATATGCATATTTGTATCCATAGTCCAAAGGCAAACACCTTTTTGACAACCCACTGCCAACTCTGCAGCGGTTAGTGGACGCCAAGCCATTGGTTTGCTTTTGATTAATTAGACTTAAACGCTTTGGATAAAACTTTTTATTTCCACTTTTGGTAAAGACCAATGTATTGCAATAATTTTCGACTTACAGCAAAGCTTTTGTTGTTGTTGCTATTATATCAAAGTTTATCAAATGAAGCGTATTACGACAAAGTCAAGCGAACTTTTTAATTGGCCAATGGCATATATTCGTGATGCATGTACATACATATGTGCACAAGCATTTGCGTAAGGGTGGGTTAATGTCGCAATACAGAATATATAGGTTGACATGCCTTCCATAAACCAAATTGTTGGCGAGATGACAACATACCATCCTTTGAAACTTGATCTATTGAATATTTTCCGAAATATTTTATTTCACGTTTTGGCCAAGTGGTATAGCACTGGACTCACGAAACAGACAAAAAGTTCGCTTACCGCTTCGACCCGTGACAGTGTTTCAATGAATAACACTGTTTTTGTATGAATAGCACTTCAATATTGAATCTATCAATCGTCAAGCCATTGAATTAATCCATTGTTCGTAAAACACTCCTGAGCACAGGCACCACTGCCGGTTCATCCGTGTATATACCCACAATATCATCTGATCCTGCAACGGCAATTTTGAAACAATTTGGATGCCATACAATGCAACGTATATAAGAGCGTAACCAATCTCGCGTCTCTGACCACTCGACCACATTATTAATGCTCACTTCACGCGTATGCGGAAAGACTTTTGTTTTCAATCTTTTTGCAAATTGCAACATATCAAACGTATATTGTGCAATTGTACATATGACCGGGCTAACGGTGGCGGTTTGTTTATCACGCGCTTCATTTAGTGCCTCCGTAAAGCCACGTAAGTAGCTGTGAACCTGAAATGAAATAAAAGAATAAAAAATTAGGAAAACTTACAAAAGAATAAAAAAGGGAACGATACATCAAACCCATCCATTGTCCTAAATCTCCATCACCAGTCACCTGAAAAATAGAAGGAAACGAATTAAAAATCTGAAATATCCTAAGAAATATTTATTTCAGTCAAATTATTGAAAAATATTTTACCACTTACCTTTTTGTCCAGCAATGCGTAAAATTCCACATGAATTGAAGCATTTTGTTTTTGCTTCATTCTCTATACTGGAATGTTCAACCAACGTATGTATATATGTATGATACATACAAGAAAACGAGAAACGACAGAGTTGCCATGTTACCCAACTCGACCACCCAATGGTGCGTTTCTTGTTTGCGTCTGTCTAAGACTAGAGAAGACAACACAAGGCTAAATCACAAGAGCCCCAACCTAACTAATCAGGCCGAAATCATATGAAGGATAATATAAATCCATTTATTATTTTTTTTTCCAACAAATATTAAATTAAATTACTTCACAGCCGTAACTGAGTGGCACAGGAACCCACTTCAGTGGCGAAGACGGCGATGCACGGAGAGCGCTGCGGACGACGCATACCGCTTGTGGCAACTCCAACACCGATACGGGGAGAAGCCCAGATGGCGATTTAAATGGGCAACGAGAACCGCAAAGCAACTTAGTGACCGCCGGCACACGCGGCACCTAAACGGCCTTGAAACGGCGGAACCTGGGGTGTCCGACGAACCCACAGCTGACCCTCACACCCACGATAGAAGCGCGCGTACCAAGCTGTTACCCTCCCACGTGCCCACACAACAATGGGCTTCCGCTGGGCCCGCAGTGCTTCGGATCCATGGCCACGCAGCACCCGTTTTATCTCCGGCGCCAAAGCCTCATCCGGCACATGACATTCGTAGGAACCCTTCCGTCGCTCCTATAGCGGATATCCGCAATCAGTCGAATGGGCTGCGCATCCCCACACTCCAAATTGATCATAATTTGTTGCATTTTGAAACTAAAAAGGAAAGAGAAAACCATTAATTAAAAATTATTAAAAATCCGTTAGGAATTTGTTATACTTACATTTACCAGCTTGAAAATCCTTTTCCAAATAACATTGTGTGAGGGTAATTTATCCACCACAATCCGACAATTAATGCATCCTGGAAAATTCCTGTTACGGGAAATCAACTGGATGGCAACCCGCAACATACCAACGGCAGCCTCATTAGTGCTGTCATATAAGAAAGAAAAAAAAGCGGATCCCGATAACTACACCAAAGCAGTACCGAAACCGCAAAACATCAGAATCGGTACTGACGTGTTTCTGCCGAATATAGGCATCTACTGCAGTACCATTCAGTCATACAAAACAAAGGAACTCAAAGGAAGGGGAGGACAAAACAAGGAAAGCAACCTTCCTTGCAAAAAATTCACATTTTTTTCAAAGAAATTTTTTTGTTGTTTTTTTACCCTTCCCGTTTTTTGGGCACTGTTTTCTGGGGGGCAGGAATTGTCGTTTCTCAACAACAAACATCACAAACAGTCATTATAAGGGCTCGGTACAAAAACAATCCGAGTCCCGAAATTAAAGAATCCCGACCAGACAAAATCCCGAAATGGGAAAAGTGAACTGTTTCTACCGGCCTAGTGTGCTACTGCCCCAGTGACCTAGTTTTCTTTTTCAAGGGCAAGCAAGTACCTGTATGTATATATATATACTCGCACACCACAAATTCACCATACAAGCTGTCAGCGAACCAATAAATACACGACAGGGCTGCATGCAATCTAATAATGATACGTGCAGATAGAACGCGTCGTGAAGAACGCATCGCCAATCTGCATGTAAGCACCGGCAGTTGGTACATTTTCCAATTTAATTGCGATGTTCGCTATTCGTCATGAGCTGTCGCACAAAATTAAATCATACCGTCGTTAGCCTCTACGGTTCGTTTTAAACTCGGTTTATTCATATATTTTCACGTAGGTTTGTTAATAAAACACCACGCGTATCACGAAACAAGTAATTTTGCGCGGGTGGCGTGGAATCACGTCCGCTCCAACCTCCCACACACCGCTGGTTTTTTGTTGAAACACATAAGCTGCTCGAAATCAAAGCACTAAATACTTTGCAAAAACGCTCTCGTCACTCCACGTCATTTTGACTAGTCATCTTACGGTGATGGGTTATCTTCGTAGTCACATTTGCATGGGCGTGGGTAGGGTTTGTGACCAGGTGTTTTGTAGGGTAATAATATAATACACAACTGACGAAATGCATGCGCTGCAGGCGAAAACGCGCATCACCCAACCAACCTCACGGCCACTCGCCCTGGTACATCCATAAAAATGCCACAGTCGCCCTGAGAGCGACACGACACGTTATACGCTGGAACGGAGACCTCGGCCTCTTCGTCCAGCCCAGAAAAACCTCAAAACCCTCGAGTCTGGAACGGAGACCTCTGCCTCTTCGTCCAACCAACAAAAAAAAACCGCAAATCTGGAATGGAGACCTCAGCCTCTCCATCCGGACCAAAAAAAAACCAAAGAATAACAAACAATGGTGCCACTCTGGAATGGAGACCTCGGCCTCTTCGTCCAGCCTTACTGGCCATCGACAATTCACATCTTACATTCTGAATTTCTATATTTAAGAATTATGTACAATTCAATGGCAAGAATATTCACTTCACTGTTCATAACCGCTAATTCTTTCATCTTAGCTCAGGTGGCATGCTAAGCAAGTCGAAAGGGATTCCCGGCCATGTTGCGTCGCAGACGAACTCTTCATTTAGATTAAGTTTAGTGTGTAAGTCTTATAATAATTTTTCTCGTTTCAGCGGAGGTCATTGGCGAAAAACGATGTTGCGTATCGCAAGGGGGGCCGGCATGTTTAGGCAGGATGCCTAACTTTTCCGCATCTGATTTCGACCCCCCCCAATGCAACTCTGCAAATCGATACTCGATACTCGAATTAATTTATAACCACCCACACCATCACCCTCATGCATGTGCATGCATGTACATGCGCGTGTATGTGTGCTTTTTGTCAGCACTCATGCATATGCATGTCGGGTTGATGTGTGGGTGCCTTTCCCCTCCAAAACGGAGGATTTTGCGGGTCAACGGTTGTAGCTTGCTATACACCGGCCTCTTTGATTTCAACAGCCAACCAGCTAACATCTGCCGCCAGCGATCTCCACTGTGTTCCAGCATATTCAGGTAATATTGTAACAAGTTTATTTTACCTCTACCCAATAAAGTGCATTTTTATAACGAGAAACTCCTCCCGTGTTCTTCTTTATTCCTTTTGAGTGCATCATCCATTGAGCGAGATCGACCCTTGTGCGCCTACCCACTGCCGTTTACGACGCACTCAGGCACGAACAAATATAACAATATCTATTTAATAATTTATTAATAGACAAATATAATTTTTTCCTAATTTTAGAACTGTGTACAAAATATGTAATTTTACATATCGCAACCTAAACCAAAAGTATTGCAACTCATAATCAGAGAAGCTTTGTGTTGAATGTTGATTTATACCACAAAAATAACAAAATTCTTAACAAACCAGGCTAAACGATAACGTTAACTACCAAAAAACATAAGTTATTTCACGATGCTTTCATGGATCGATTTGCACTTAAAACCGATTTAAAATTTTTTTAGTTTTGACATTTTTTAGTTTAGAATGCGATATATACATTCACTAGAATAATTTTACATTGAGGGAACTTTATGCAATTTCCTTTTTTCGTGAATCGCAATAATAAACTTAGGTACTCATAGTAATATTTTGTTTTAAGTTATGTGATTACAATATTTATACGGACCATTTAGTTGATAGTATTGGTACTGTCAGTTAAATTCATCAGCAAATATTTATATTCAAATATTTTTTGTTATACATCTACTTTATATGGTTTGGTTAAAATTATTGAAAATTCGTTTGCAATTGATTGCCTTAAAAATCTTTGCAACCTTATGCGATTGTTGAATATTTTTTTAATTAGAGCATAAAAAGCTTAGAATAGGAACGTAGAAAAAACTTAGAATTATTTCAGTTAAGTTCTCACAAATATTTATATTCAAAATACTTTTTTGTTATACATCTAGTTTATAAATTTTGGTTAAAAATTATGACAAATTCGTTGCAATTAAATTGCTTAAAAATCTTTGCAAACTTTATGCGATTGTTGAATATTTTTTTTAATTAGAGCATGAAAAGCTTAGAATGGGAACGTAGGAAAAAGCTTAGAATTATAAGATTCTAAGATACTTTTTAACCAAGATTATTTCAGTGTGTGTTGTTCATTTGTTGTACAAATTCGTTGCATATTATTTTCAGATCAAGAATACTCAAAGGTGTCCGTGGCATCGTCTTGTTGGCCAATCGCGCGCCGCAATAATCCAGTGATGGGAATTGACATTCATTATAAATAGCGAGGCACGTTTCCTGCGCAAACACATCGCCAACCTGTGTTAACAAAAGATATGCGATACTGTAGGGGTAGAAACATTTTTAAAATTTAATAAAATCAAAATGATAGTTGTGCTAAAAAGGGGTAAAGTATTGTATGTTAAAGTATAACAAAGTCTCAGCGGCATTGTCCTTGTGAAATTGAGTTTGAATAGGTCTCATTCTTCATTCTCAGAAACATTTGCAAAGGTACCTCGTAGATATTAAAAATCCTCACGCTTTTTGCAATAACTTCAAAAAAACTCAAATTCAAACCGGTGTCATATCCTTACTTGCCCACTGGAAGAAGTATACAGGCCTGCCAAATACTGCCCTTAGAACCGCCACGGGTTGTCTCCTTATGTCCCCAGAACACCATCTACCTAATGAGGCGAGAATACTCCCAATAGGTGAAAGAATGAAATGCTAACCGAACAGTTTCTGTTGAATACCCAGGACCCTGGAAATCCCAACAGACATCTGATTGATGAGCCAACACCGCCCAGGGTCTTAAGGAGTCACCCCGTAAGCACAATGAGGAAATACGGCACCTGAGAACACAGCCGTATGAAGCCAAAAAACATAAGCAGGTCCTTGGTGACTCCTAAACAGGCGTCGGACCTCTATGTCAGGAATTGCCCGGTGAATTCAGTACTCAAAGACAATACCCTAAAATTGCAGAACAGGACGCACGCTCCCTAGGGAAATGCGAGTCACTCTAGTCCAACTTCGATCTGGATACTGTAACAGGTTAAAATCTACCTATCAGAATCAACCCCGACATACAAAATGTCCCTGCTTGCAATGTGTCCCCACATAACACCAACCATCTCTTCAATTGTAATGTGGAACCAATTCCTCTAACACCCCTCTCTTTATGGTCCACCCCTGTTGAAACAGCAAGTTTCCTCGGACTCCCGTTGGAGGACATTGATGACAATTTGTGATTGTTCAGACCTATTGGATAGGGTGAGCACTGCTACAACAACAACATCAGAAGGCATTCGAAGACGATGCCTCAAAACTAACAACCAAAAGCAATAATTGTCATTTCAGTGACACAAATTTTATAGTTCTTTCCTCCGTAGTTGAACACAACCTTTTCATAATATTACTTAACAATTTAAGATTAGACATTTTTTCAAGTTGTATTTTGACTTACCAGCAACAATAGAATCATGTTTAATTGTACGCTGCACAACCATTGTACCATAATGTAACGAAGCTCAGTTTTCTTCCAAAATTTTTCGGCACTGCCACGTAAATCAATGTACATGTTCTAGCATTAACGCAACCTTTAAATATTTATAACCTATAAAAATAAAATTAATGTCAAACCCACTATCAACCTTGGAAAATGTTGAAATGTTCACCACCAACTTGACGTTCTTCAAAGTAATCACATTGACCCAAAACACTTGAATTAATATCATTAACTGTAGTCATAACAGCACCACCACAAGCTTTCATTGTACGTTTCAAATCTTCTTCTGGTACACTAAAAGAACATTTCTCGATCTGCAAATATTGTGTACCACATCAACAATTGGTAGTTTGGATAACACAACATTGGCATCGTACTTGGCTAGTTTATTGTACAGATACGCCATTCAGCATCAACACATTTTCTGATACTCTTGAACATTATCAATACGTACTTCAGCATTGTCACGCTCAGCCTTGAATTCCAATTCTATATTTATGACGTTGGATCCACCAAAGAAAATTACAGCGTCCACAACCATTTTAGAAAAGAAATCTTTTGTTGATGAATAAGTTTGGAGGACATTGCTGTGCAACGCATTTTTCCAATAAGCACGTGGTTGTTCCTTTCATTGGCGCTTCGACATGTTCAGCCATGTCATATTTTGGTCATGCATAATTGTAATGCTTCGCGTATAGCTTTAGTGATGATGGTACGTGCATGCACGCCTTCCTCAACATATGGCTTAACTTGTTTTAGATTTCACATGCTTAAAGTACTACTGAAGTGGTGCCATCGCCGCACCTGATAGGAGAAACATTTTTATTCTACCATTCTAATATCAGCAAAAACTTACCTCAGCATTTTGAGATTTGGCGATGTCGACTAGAGTTTTATGGCTGGATGCACAATATCCAATAGTTTTCATAATGGTTGTCCCATCATTTGAAATTGTGCCCTACCACTGGAATCAACAATATGTTTGTCCATACCTGTGTGAACCAATGTAGTGCGTACAGCGTCCACAATTGAATGCGAGGCATTGATGTTGGATATGAGTTGAGGTTCTACCTTGAGAGCTATCGGTACCAAATATATTTTTTACACAAAATCTCATTTACCCAATACAAGTTCAGGACGTTCATATTTATCGACACGCTGTCCCGGTGTGCCCCAAATGTTGGAAATATTCAGTTGGCACTGTTGAGAAAAATTATGGATCAATAAACACAAGTAAAAGTGAAAGAGTTTTTTTACCATCTGATTGTTTACTTTACACATTAGACATTGGAAACGACGACCAGCATCTACAAATTGCATATTAGCCTTGCAAGGAGTAAATCTAATTGACCCATTTCACCAAAATTTACAATGGGTGGCTCATATTCACACTCAACCGTGTGTGCCATTGGTGAGATTGTAAAGTGTAAAGGACAAGCTGTTGTTTTTAATAAATCAGTTGTTGCAGGTATGCAAAAAAACGGCCTGCAAACGAGAAATATCATGTATTGCCAAACAAAAAATTAATTTCGAATATCAATACCTAACGTAACTTGGCGAGGAGTTACCCTGATCTTGTACCACATATTTTGGGTGGTCACCAATGGTGGTAATAACCCTGTTCATTAGTAATAAATCACCACCAGCGCTATTTTAATTTTCAACGATGACGCTTATCGAATTAGACATCTGATTGGGATCTGAACGGCGTTGGGCCACTGTTGCGGCTGTTGATATATACCAGTACCAGGTGCAGGTGGTTGCTAAAGAAAATAATAAAAAATAATCATCAGTAATATTTGAAATATATAGTTGTATTAGCATACATTATAACCAGGACGTCCGGGTATGGGGGTTGGACCCGGCATGGGTGGCTGACTGGGCATGGCCGCTGTCCGGTTGGGTTGGTGGCATCATTTGACCATGTACTGGTGCACTTGTTGTTGTAGCGGATAGCGCTGGATTTTGAGGTCGTTGAGTAACCAGGTTGGGTGGTAGCCGACTGTTGTGCATTGGCGATAGGTTGTTGCTGCTGCTGTCGTGGCATTGGCATACAAATGAATTTATATTGTTGAATTTGTGCGCTACTTGGTAAAATTACAATGCTGCAATGATACGCAATGCGCGCGGTACTAATACTTCGTTAATTTTTTAGTTACTACTAGAAACAAATAATGGTACGTTTTTGTAGTTTTTGTATTTTGTACATATGTAACTGCAATGTTACATATGACAAAAAACAAAAACTAAAAAACCGAATTTTTTATCTACCAACAACAAAAAGAAACTGCAAAATGAAAGATTTCTTCAAGCATATTAAGTACAAACACGGGGAAAATACATGCATAATGATGAAACGGTACAGCAAACAAAAACGAAAACTAGCAAAACAAACGGAACATCTAAAATTTCTTCTAGAATGCAAAAGATATGACTTAATGCCAAGTCATCTAACAAACTCAATAAAACATGTTGCGTTAAACTCAACTTCGATAAGGGTAAGACAACAACTCCACAGAACAAAACTACTGTTTCTACGAAAAATATTAAATATAGAGATCACACAAACAAATATTAACATAAAAACAATAAAAGATTGTATACGTCACGCCGAAAGAGAACTGAAACTCAGCCTCAGTGAGCTTGAGCTCAACACATTTACAAACAACCAACACTTTCTAGGACAGAGAATAGCAAAAGAAACACGGGATAGACACACAGCAAAAATAGAAAATCTGAAACACCAACATTTTCACATTCTCGGTATAAATACAACAAATGATTGGTTCGCAAACAAAACGAACATCAGTTTTCCACATGAAGTAAAGTGGTTGCTCTCCCTTGGGAGAAAATTCACTATACCCCCAACAAACACAAGCTTTAGTCCTATACATATAATTGCTGAAATGGAACAAGTAATACAGACGTTAGAGGATGATAGGGAAAAAGAAATAGTGAGGAACCAACTAAGTCATCAAATACTGCAATTCAAAAGAAACATAAAAAACAACGCAGCTGAGAAATTCATAATCGAAGTACACAACAAAACTAAAGCATTTCTAAAACCACACAAAAACGAAATAGTGATAACAGAAGCAGACAAAGGCAATAAGACGGTAGTGCTCTACAAAAAAGACTACGTCACTAAAATGAACGAGCTATTAGAGGACAGAAACACGTACAGAGTAACCAGAGCAGATCCAACAAAAAACCTGCAAAAGAAAAATAATAACATTGTAAATGAGCTATACAAAAACAAATACATTAGCGCAAGAGAAAAACAACAGCTATCGTGCTCGGCAGCCAACGCTCCGAGACTCTACGGAATACCGAAAATCCACAAGCCAAACTTCCCCCTTTGCCCTATTGCATCATCAGTGACAGTCCCGTGCTACCACTTATCCAAGTATGTAGGAAATACAATGAAAGCCATAATAAGCGACAAGTATAACGTAGGAAATGCGTTTGATTTGGAAGAGAGACTTAAAGGCATACGGGTAAACGACGATGAAGTGTTGGTTTCTTTCGACGTTGTCTCTCTGTTCACCAACATCCCAACGCACCTTGCTATTAATATTATAATGAAGAAATGGGACAAAATACAAAATGTAACAAATATCCCCAAAAACAAATTCCGCGACTTACTCAAGTTTTGTTTGCTGGACAATAACTACTTTATGTATAATAACAAGATGTACACCCAAACGTTTGGTATGCCCATGGGAAACCCCCTCTCCCCATTGAAAACTCTTTTAATACATTAAACCAGCAACATAATGTACAAATTAAATTTTTAGTCAAATATGTGGACGACATATTTGCGATCGTCCGACGAAATGATGTTCAAATAATCTTAGACACCCTCAACAGCTACCACAACAAACTACACCTGACGCTTGAAATAGAAAAAGACAACTGCATTCCCTTTCTGGATGTAAAAATACACAAAATAAACAATGCTTTAATTTTCGACTGGTACGCAAAACCCACTTCCTCTGGGCGTATGATTAACTTTTACTCCTCTCAACCCTTTAACTATAAAATAAACACTGCTAAAAACTTCATAAGTAAAGTTTTGTCCCTAAGCCATGAGAAGTTCCATAACAGCAACATCCACAAAATAATACAAACACTTAAAGCAACAACTACCCTGATAGCACAATATCAAGTTTATTACAACAACAAACTATGAAAATAAACCAAAACCAACATCAAACACAAACTGAAAACAAAACAAAGCAATATCACAGCGTAACATACATACCGAAATTCACCGAACACATTCGCAAAAATATTTTAAAAAAACAAAGAAAACATTGCTCTCGTATATAAATCGAACCACACTCTATCCAATATCTTCACACAAACAAAAAGCCCCATCGAACCCCTACAACAAAGCAACGTCATATACCAAATAACTTGCAAAGGAAAAGAGAACGAGGAATGTAATAAGCTATACATCGGCACGACCCGAAGGTCACTGAAAGTACGACTAGCAGAGCACCAAGCCGACATACAGAAAAACAAAAGCAACACCGCATTATCACAACACACAACAACCAGTGGACACACAGCTGATCTGACAAACACAAAAATATTGGACAAAAACAAACGAGGGAGAGCGAGATACACTTTGGAAAGCTTACGAATATTGCAACAAAGGGAAAACACAGTCAATAAAAAGGAAGACACAGCTGACATTGCCTCTGCGTACCTACTATGCCTATAAGCACTTTAGTATGACAATGATACCCAATGCGCGCGGTACTAATAATTAGTTAATTTTTTAGTTAATACTATAAACAAATAATGTAAGTTTTTTAGTTTTTGTTTTTTGTCATATGTAACTCAATGTTTAATTGTTAAAAATTAAAATTTAATGCAAAATATGTATAATGATTTTTTTGTTGAATATAGATCTCGCTCCAGAAGATGCTAGGGTGACTAGCGAAACGTCGAGCTGCGACAGTGAAGTAAAATTGTTTTATTTGCACTGAAAACCAAAATAGGTCAAATAGCCTACTTAACTCCAATAAATTTAAGAAAATTGACCGGAATCACCAATAATTAAACACAAAACAATAAATCAATCAAATCAACAAACAACCAAAAATGGCCAAACAACTAAAACTACTGATTTCTACCTTCTAAAGGAGGCTCTACTGATGGAAGCGAAGTAGAAGCATCATGATAGATGCCACACGGCAAAACTCACATTGCCGGAATTGAATGGGAAGAGATGGCGAGAGCTTCTCACCCTCCGTAAGAGGGATCTGTCCCTAGTTGTAGGTCTCCTCACTGGTCACGTTTGTATTGAGCCGCAGAAGAAGGCAACGTTTTATGGGCAAGATGTTTCTCGTAGATCTAACTGATATAGCTTAGGTCAATACACGACGCTTAGTTAGTTTCACAAACTCAACGAAGTGGTTTGAGAGCAGGAAAAAATCCGTGTGGTTTCACAATGGGCCTATAAAGGCCTAGGTGTGCCTCTCCGATGCGGACGGCAGCCACTTAAACCTAACCTAACCTACCTTCCTCAGCTAACCACACAAGCTGATCAGTGAAAAACTACCCCCGTGTTTGAAGGGAACACACACACATATATCCATACACAAGCATATACATATATATAAGACAAACGACAACAACAGATCAGAACGAAAATCGACACTGATGATAGCGCTACGCCGAAACCAGTTTGTCTCCAAACCAAATTTAACAAGGGATGGCATAAAATCTTTCCAATATATATCAATTAGAACCATCCTTTGCAGGTTAATATAACCGTAACTTTTGTAGTTACCAACCGATTTTAAACCTTTTGCCAGTTTTGAATAGACATTTTATTCTTAAAAATGGCATACACACTTTTTAGGATATGTGTGAATATTTGCGTGCATTCACGCAACAAACCAATCCTTTTATTAGGTATGTTTTCAACAAATGTACATGCCGACCGTTTTTGAACTCGCAGTATAATTACTTCACTTAGTAGTTATAACGTTTCCAATTCAATTGACTTCCCACTGGCTGAATATTTTATCAACTTATATTCATGATACCGTTTTCCATCCAATTTCCCAACCATCAATAGGTCTTAGTAAACAATTTATATTGAAATTAAAAATCTTAATTACCGACTTGTTTCAGCATTCAAATTCTATAAGAAATCGAACAGTAACACTTCACGGGCGTTGTTTCGTTATTCACTGCTTCATTTGCCTTGTTTGATGCTGCTCCTATTGATGAATAAAAAGCGATGGCTAACAACAAAGAAGAAATCAAGTGCTGTTGACATT
>JARSSU010040511.1:0-15209 GCA_029619165.1 Eurosta solidaginis
GGGTTAGGGGGCTTAGGATATACCCGCGGTAGGTATGCCTGTCGTAAAAGGCGACTAAAATACCAAATTGATTCAATGGGTTGCCAGCGTCATATATAGCTTCTCCAACCCAATTGTCAACCTCACCTATCCGCGGCGAATCCTGTTTCTTTAACAGCCTCCTTATATATCTAGGAGGTGGGAGGGGCGGGATGGCCCAGAAGGTTTCATATGGCCATACCAAGTCGTTCCCGAGATGGTCGGGCTAGAACTTTAATGGTGCTTGTTGCCGGAACGTACCGGATCTGCCAGCGGAAAAGGATCATCATTATCGATAACACTCCCCAAGGCCTTCAGGGAGTAACCTTACCGCTATAACAACAACAACAACAACATATCGAGTTTATTACAAGTGCATTCGAATTTTTTCTATAGTGTATTTGGAAACATGGAAACAACTTCCATGGATTCGGTTCTTTCCGTTGCCAGGCTAAACAGAAAGTCAGCTAGAAACTCCCCTCAATAGCGCTTGAAAATCTTTCCGATGTGTAAAGCTCATTGCTCAAAGCATGAGGGAATACAGAATGTTAGCACAAGGTAGCTATAGTGGTAATGTCTGGCAGTGGTAGCTATGGGGCATGGGGGAGTGCATAATGTTGGGTGCAGGGTAAATTTAGGCGTAATGTCGGAGGAAACGAAAGGAATGGCAAGGCAAAAAATGACGGGGTTGGACAGAAGTATGAACAAAATAATTAAAAAAAATTTTTTAAGTCAAACGGGTTTATTGAAAACAATACTTTATATGAAGTAATAATAATAGTAAAATGTAGAAAATAATTAGGTAGGTCCTAGGTACTAGTCATCACACTCCTCATGAATATATGGCGTTGATCAGACAATTAAATAACAGCATTGGACGCGTGAAATTTCTAAAAATGTGAGGCGTAGCATAACCTGATTAGGGTTCAGTTGGTCTTATATATGACTATCAATAGAAATTTGATGCGTTCGTTATTTAATTGTGTGATCAACGCCTATATTGATGAGGAGTGTGATGACTAGTACCTAGGACCTACCTAATTATTTTCTAGCTTTTAGTATTATTATTACTTCATGTAAGTATTGTTTTCAATAAAACCGTTTAACTTAAAATTTTTTTAAATTATTTTATTTTCAAGTTTTTAGTCTTATTTAATTGGCTATTATTTCTTATTCTATTTAGCTCATTTAGTGACTCATTATTACAAGGACTATTTTCTGACAATTTGTTATAATATAAGTCCTCAATAAATAATCCTTCCAAAGACTTTTACTCGACTTCGCGCCACGTATGCTTGTCACTCCTCCAACTCCAAAATGTTTTGATGTCCCTTCTATCGGACTGTATGTAATATTTGTTCCAAATATGAGCCAATCGGACATCATAGGTCGCTTTCTATTCATGTATGTATTATGTGTTCCAAATATGAACCAAATCAGACCACAAATACGATTTTGTGAATATCTCGATCCTTTCGCCACCTAGCGGCGATTTTTTTCTTATTATTGCATTGTCATCGGGTTTGAACTATATTCCAAGTTTCAACCGTGTAGCTTATCGGGAAATTACTTAATTCTCAATTACAAAATTCGTGCCAGCCAGCCAACAAGCCTGTCAAGTCAAGCTAAATAAAATCGTTTAAAAACTGGTTTTTCGTAACACTATTCCTATATACATCAATTAACCACTCTCTCAGAAAATCAATAAAACAAAATGAATCCAATATGAGAAACCTAAAGCCGAAACCGTACGTTGGGTTATCGATTTGTTTTCGATGTGTTAACAGTTTTTATCGATTACCAACGTCAACGACGAGTTGTTGGATTATGATTGACCAAGTGTTTTTCTGTCGATAACAAACGTTATAATTGAGTTATCGGTGTTTTATCGACAGGTTATCGATCCTTTTAGGCGCTCGCCGTGATGTGGTAGCACGACGTATTGACTCTTTGCTATCGAAAAGTAATCCGATTTTACACGAAGGGCTATCAAGTTGTTATCAGAGTTCGGTTTTTATCGGTTTTTTATCGAAGAGAAGCATGTCATCAAAAAGTTATCTGTTTGAAATTGTGTGGTTTTCGTTTGTAATCAAACAGATACCAATCACACTTCAAACAAGATCTTTAAACTGATTCCATTCTGAAAATACCGTATGACCACTTCAAACGACCATAAGCCCGAATGGTCTTATGACCACCCGCAAGAGCCGCCATTGGAAACCGCCCCGAGAAGGTAATCACGTGGAACGGTTTGCCTGACACCTCGCCCTGATCGCACCACTGGTACGCACTCCCTTGTCGCTTTGTTGTTGTCGCTATCTTACCGGCGTTGCGCTGCTACCGTCAGCCGCCCGCTATCCTACCGCCGTTGCGCTGCTACCGTCAGCCGCCGCCATCCTACCGCGGTTGAGCCGCTGCTACGACGACCGTCAGCTGCCCGCTATCCAACCGCCGTGGTATCGCTGCTACGATGACCGCTAGCCGCCGTCACCCTATCAACGTCCATCCAGTTCGCTGGTGCCATCACTGCGTCTGTACCGCTACATCCATCCTTCCGCTAATACTATCCGCCGTCCAGCCCCCGTGCTAATCCCGCCACTGGGCAAATACCGCTGTGCCAACCCGTCCGCTAATACTGTCCGCCGTCCAGCCGCTGCGCTCATACAACCGTACCAACCCGCCAGCTACTGCATCGCCGCTAAACCACCGTACCGACCCGTCCGCTATTACTACGCCTGTTAGCCGCCGCCTCCATCTTTGTACGGAAAGCTGCTGCCCTCACTACCCATCAAGCCATGTGTGTGTATGTGTATTCGTCATTAACACATAACAACTGTGTTCTTATTAAGTGGTGGGTTTGTGGGACCTCTACTTGACCCTGGATTGACTGAGTGCTACCTCAGCCTTCGACAAAACCCACCTCATAAATGGGAATAAGGCCATAACCATATTTTTATACTGAGCTGAGCAGAGCTCTCAGAGTATATTAATTTTGTTCGTATAACGGTACCCCGTAACGGCATAAACTTATCGAGATAGATATAGACTTCTATATATCAAAATGATCTGGGCGAAAAAAGAAATTCATTTAGCCGTGTCCGTCCGTCCGTAAACACGATAACTTGAATAAATTTTGAGATATATTTATGAAATTTGGTGCGCAAATTCCTGGGCACTGATCTCAGATCGCTATTTAAAATGAATGAAATCGGACTATAACCACGCCCACTTTTTCGATATCGAAAATTTCGAAAAACCGACAAAGTGCGATAATTCATTACCAAAGACGGATAAAGCGATGAAACTTGGTAGGTGGGTTGACCTTATGACGCAGAATAGAAAATTAGTAAAATTTTGGTCAATGAAAAGAAGGTAATTTCAAAGTTTTGCAAGCTGTAATTTGGCAGCAGAATATATAATGTTCGGTTACACCCAAACTTATCCTTCCTTACTTGTTAATTTATCGAGACCTGCATAAAAACAACAAAGCTCAGCAGCAGCTTTTATTGGTCTTATTGCTCTTCTTATTAGACCGAACAAAAAATATACTGAAGATAATAAATATTAACTGAAAATTACCCAGTTTTTAAAATTTAATACGTGCAGGTATGTAAACAAATAATTGACCTTATGGCCGCTTGAGAAATAAAGAGTTGACTACGTAACCATTTCGTAAAGCAGGATGATACGGTAATGTGAAGATCGTTGTGTTTGTAAACATTTGAAATTTACCATTTTGACCATTTCATATGGTCATAACTTCATTTGACCTTGGACGACCTTGCCATTTGGAGGTCATTTGACATTTTTATCGTTGTCCTTATAACAGACGTCTTCTTCTTGTAGCGATAAGGCGAGTCCACGAGTTTTGAAAAATATCATCATTAAGGTACCAACGGTGATAGTGCCATGCGCTGCCTACAACACCAAAGATACTGGGTTCAAGCTCCGGGAAAAGCAACATCAAAAATTTAGAAACAAGTTTTTTCAATTAGAGGTACGTTTTTCTAAGCGGTGTCACCCTCGGCAGTGATTTGGCAAGCACTCCGAGTGAATTTCTGTCATTAAAAAATGAATACTCATCTGTTTTGCAGATGCCGTTCGGTGTCGGCGTAAAACATATAGATCCTGCCCCGTCAATTTGTAAGAAGAATTAAAAGGGAGCACGATGTAAATTGGAAGAGAAGCTCGGCCTAGAATTTCTTCGGAGGCTGTCACTTCTTGCATTTTTTTTGTATTTTTAAGGTAGTAGCCCGACCCTCGCGGAAACGATTTGATATGATTACGTTAAACCTTCTAGGTCATTGAAACCCCTCCTCACGTGAGAAGCTTGAAGTGACCAGTGTGAGATGATTATGATTTCATCACCTAGCAGAACAGAAATACATACATTTTTGTTCTAGGTTACTGCTCGACCGGCCAAACCCGGATCAAGCAGGTTCTGCTGTATGCTGCATGACATATTCGATGAAGAAGACGAGACCGCATCCATCTCCCATGTTATTTATTGTGAACGCTATAGCCATACCAAGTGCGGGGATCCTATCTAGTGGTTAGCTTCGTCTCTTGTAACGCAGTTATCCGGGTGTGTTGCCTCTTTAGTTACCGATTAACTATTTCTTATTTCTGTAATATTCTCAGTTAAGTTTGAGGTATGACGGGGAGGATCTCGTCACTCTGCAGGCCAGGGACGGGTGTATTCGCCTTGATTGTATTCAAGGCGTAAGCTGAGCTGATCTGACATAGTATGTGTTGTTGCTCTGTAGAAAGTAGTCATGGGAAGCACTCTTATGAGCTGAAAATTCCATTTGGCACTAGCAAAAGCTGGTATGTGGGCAGCAAAACCACTTTCGCAATTAGGTTTGGCAGCTTCGAAGAGCACAAGCGCATGGAGTATTCTGGCTGCAAAGAGATTTTTCAATTTGATCATTTATGAGCTACAATTAAACCGAGTTTTACTGAAATGACAAAACGGTCGGACAACATATTCCGAGTGACTTCGGAGCATCGAAACGACTGTCGTGCGAAGTGTAATGTCATTAAATAATTATTATTGCTACTTTCGAATAGTATTGGCAATAGCGCCATGGAAGGGGGACATGACTTTGTGGTCGACATAGCATTTCTTTGAATAGTTGAATAGAATGCTGTGTAATTGCTACGTACAAAGAAACGAGATGACAATTTTTTTTTCTCGGACGTTGTGGCAGCGCACTGCCCTCAAGTGGGCCGATGAAACCAGGCTAATCCTGTTTTTGTTTTAATTCATACATACTGTATCCTAATTCTTATTTATGTGTTATTTATAATTTTTTTGTTACCGAGTTTTTGAGAGGCAGTGGATTCTTAAGCGCCGAAATCTAAAACCGCTCAGCTACAGAGAAACTCATCAGATGAGAAATATAGATTCACAAAATGCAATAGATGAAAGTATAAATAGAGTCCGAAACATCAATTATTCTCGAGTGAGAGTTATAATCTTCATACAAACATAGAAAACGTTCGTGTAGTTGGAAATTGCTTCTGCATTGTTTAAGAATTATAGGTTTATAATGCCTTGAAACTCGGCATGGAACATTCAAGTTTACTTCGTTCAAAAGAAATGGGCTTGAAATCGATCCATTTTAAAAGTCTAGCCATAAATAGTACACCTAGCATTTCTCTACGATTTGCAGGGGTAGGAAGATTTATTAGTTTTAATCGATTAGTGTAAGGAGGAAGATTATACGGAGAGTCCCATTGTAGATTTCTCAAGGCGAAAAGTATAAACTGTTTTTGAATTGATTCTAGTCTATCCACATGAACTTGATAACGCGGATTTCAAATTATCGATCGATATTGTAATATCGGCCTCACCAATGACGTTAAAAAGGGTTTTTGTAACGTAAGGATCACTAAACTCTTTTGCCCATCTTTTCATAAATGCTAAAACTCCTCTCGCTTTATTGACTGTGGCATTAATATGAGGGTTGAAACTAAGTTTGCAATTCATTGTAACTCCCAAGTCGACAAAAACATCAACGCTTTCCAGAGTTTGGCCATTAATTGTGAAGGAAGCTGGCTGTATGTTCCCACGTGAAAAACACATGGATTTATATTTTTCTATGTTGAGAGACAAAAAATTCGCATTAAATCAAGTAACTAAACGATCTAAATTCGTCTGGAGTACAGAACGTTCTTCAACCGACGCGTATGACTTAAAAAGTTTTACGTCGTCGGCATACATTAAAATTTTAAAATATTTTATAGTTGTGGAAACATCGTTTATAAAGATCAAAAACAGAATATGGCCGAGATGGCTGCCCTGAGACACACCGGAGGGAACATCGATGACATTCGAGCAAATGTTTTTAAAAATGACTATTTGAGTTCTACCGCAAAGATAGGAGGAGATCCAGCGAGTTAGGTCAGGTTGAAAACCAAGCAATTCGAGTATAAACAATTAATGAGTGGCGTACTTTGTCGAATGCTTTGCTGAAATCAGTGTATATAACGTCGGTATGATGATTGTTTCTAAATCCATTAAAGACGTGAGTTGTAAACTCAAGCAAATTGGTTGTGGTTGATTTGGCTCTACATAAGCCATGCTGAGAACTATCTATCAATGTAGAAATCGAAAATGTAAGGTGAGTAGTAACAATTGCTTCGAAAGCTTAGGGATAGCGGAGAGCTTTGCTATTCCACGATAGTTTTCAATAGACGACTTGCTTCCTTTTTCGGCTTGCCTCATGCTATTGCAAATGGTCTTATGCTCGCGTAGCTTAAGAAAAGCTAAATTTATGACTTTACTGCGATGCATAGTGGACACTGTACTATCTGGGCTCATAAAGGGCCTCTTTTCAACTTTCCAGCTTGACTCTTTCCCCTTGGAAATGGGCATTCTTTTCTTGCTTTAATCTTTCGATTACGCACCTTCATGATATGAGACATTTTACCCAGCGTGCGTTCGTTTCTTTGTACAAGTTGGCCTTCTCGCTTGAATCCCATTATACTATTTGTTGCGGATTGTTTGAAAATATGTTCACGCCACTCTCTTACATCGCTTAGGAAAAAATTGCACGATATAGTTTCACCATTTTGATTAGAATCTGGTGATACATATCCCCTAACTTGCAGAGGTGATGCAGCAAGTCAGTATTTGAGGATTGGGTGACCATTATAACGAATACTGAATTTTTCGAAGCCCTTCTTGCCTAGCGTTTGACTCTTCACCTTGATTTTAATGCTTTGGCACTCGTTAGAAGAATCTTTGGTAGCCTCATCATTCTGATTTGTCGTGGCGTAGGCGTGGATGAACTGTTGCTGTTGTCGTATTAGCAATGCTTCGCCCCATTCACCACTCACGAATTGTCACCAAAGTCTTCTAACGGCAGCCCAGGAAACTGGCTATTTCAACAGGGGCGGACCATAGGGAGATAGGTGCTAGAGGCGTACGTTCCACATTATAATTGAAAAGATGATTGGTGTCATGTGGGGACACATCGCATGCAAGATATACGTTACGTATGTCGGGGTTGATTCTGGACAAGTAAGAGTTTAACCTGTTACAGTATCCAGTGTGAAGTTGGGCCAGCGTGACTCGTGCCTCCCGAGGTAGTGTACTTAGTTGTTCTGCAAGTGCGGGAGATTTTACAATAATAACGGGGTTCAACGGACGCGTCCAGGCAAAGGCGCTTGTCGATTATGTGTGGATTTGGCTTAGGGCCTGCTTATACTTGTCTGGATCAAACGGCTGTGTTGGCAGGTGCCGGATCTCGTCATAGTGCTTATGCAGATGTTGCCTTAATCCCCGTGGAGGCGGTGCTTGATCAAGCAGTTGTTTGCTAGGATGTCCTGGTTTGTGACAATTTAGCAAAAAATGTCTGTTCAGCATTCCGTTGTGCTCTTTAATATAAAGCTCCTTGACCTCATTATGTAGGTGGTGTTCGGGGGTCATAAGGATACATCCGGTGGCAGTTCTGATTGCAGCATTTTGACAGTCCTGTAGCCTTTTCCATTATGTATTTTTAAGACCAGGCTACCAAACTGGTTACGCGCAGGTCGAGAGCGGCCGGCCAATTGCTTTGTACGTAGTTAGCAACGTTTCATTCTATTTTTCCTAGGTGCTGTCGGCAGGCGACTTGAGGATTCTGTTGCGACTTTGTACTTTAGATACAATTTCGGTGGCATGGGCCTTAAAGGTTAGAGTATTATATTGATATTTCGTTCCTAAATTGAACCGACGCCTGCCGACTATTCAGATAATTAACGGTCCACCTTTTTCGATAAGGGGGAAGGTGTGAGCGTTCTATGTCTTGGAGTAGCGTGCCGTGTTTGAATGTGTAAAAACTGGATGAACTGCAGTAGTAGGTTTCGCAAGATCTGACAGCCTTTTTGTAGTCCCTAATAGTTTCTACAAAAATATTTATAGCAAAATATCTGATGCCTCTGTATCGCGGTAATTCATGCTGAGGGTACACGTCTGTCATTCTGCTGTCACATATTTTTCAAAGAATATATCGCAGTCAAAAAGGCAGCAAGGAAATGCTGGAGCGTTCGTTTATTTTGCAACTTTAAAAAAAACTTCTTTTTGCATAACAATTTGATTTTGATGTCACCATGGAATGTTGTTGTAATGACGCTGCTGCTGTCTGTTGATTTCATGTACACACAAAGTCTTTACGTCAAGGCTGGCGTGGAGGAGCGCAGTAAAACGTTGGCTGAGCACTGAAACAATTAAATGCGGCAATAACAATACACAGCAACTGGTAAAAAGCATTAATGCTAAAAAGGGGGAAAGAGGCAGCATTTTGCATTCATTTGGTGGTTTTTTTTATCTGGGCTACCTCTCTTTTAGTTTACACTGCCTTTTGGATATCATTTTACTGGTGCCATTTTTCTCATCAACAGTTTCCGCATTTTGTAGTTTTGTTGTTGTTTACTCATCTGTAGTATATTGTGTTTACATTAATTTATTTTGCGCCTTTTCAGATTTTGAATTTAATCGCGGGTCAGCTTCCTTCCTACACAGAAATGATTTTATGCAAAATTAAATTTTAAGCAAAAATAAATGTTTACTTGGAGAGGCGCACGTAGGGATGGGGTTGGTCATGCTTGCGGTAAATAAATTGCCATTTTTAAATTCGAGTAATAAAAACTCAGCGGAAGTTCATAAACTAAGCTACTTTAAATTGGTCGGTCCATGAGGACTTCACATAGCCCGAATGAGACCGTAGTGTTACCAGAAGTTTGTTTAACGACCAAACTGAAAACCCCTATCTAAGCACGACTTATCTTATAAAATAACTCCGACCTCTTGACAAATACTAGAAGCTTTCTAGGACTAATGTCACTTGGTGCTCCTAGGTCTGACAGTCGTGTCACTCCGAACAACTGGAATGTTAGCCTGGCAAGCGCAGGGCATGAGCACAAAATGTGACCCCCAGCGGGTTAGGTGACTTAGAATATACCCGCGGTATGTATGTCTGTCGGGACATGCGACTAAAATACCAAATTGGGGGCTCTGTAGCGCAACCCTTTCAAGTTGCCAGCGCAATTTATAGCTTCTCCAAACCCAATTGTCAACCTCACCTATCCGTAGCGAATCCTGTTACATTAACAACCCAGGCTCTGGCGACCCCGAACTCCTCATGCATCTAGGAGGTGGGAGGGCGGTATGGCCTAGAAGGTCGCTTGTGCTCATAACAAATCGTTCCCGAGAAGGTTGGGCTTGGTATCGGAACGTACCGGATCTGCATCCGGCGAAGGACCATCAACATCGATAACACTCCCCAAGACATTCGGGGAGTGTCCTTATCACTACAATAACAACAACAACAACAGCACAAAATGTGCTCGATTGTTTCCTCCACCAACCAGCACTTCCTACATATGCTATCACTGACCGAGCCTAATTTAAAGGGATGTGCCGCCAGAAGACAGTGTTCAGTCAGAATACCCGAATAATAGGTGTAACTTTTTTTGGCCTAAGGTTATAAGACCTACACATGATCTTCGAAACTTTGCACCACCGCGCTTGGGTCCACGCCTTCCCCGCTTGGTCAGTCATGTGCACCTTTCGCCCTCTCTTTATCTCGCCCAACTTAGTTGGGACATCTACAGAGCAAGCTTTGAGGGATGCATTCTTTTTAGCTAGTTCATTCACTTTTTCATTCCCATCTATTCCAATATGCCCTGGGACCCAATATTTTTCCAGGGTTTGCACACTTTAGGATGCTTTGCAATGCAAAATAATTGCCTTAATTGCAGATTGAATGTCAATACAAAAGTTGACGGGAATGCATTTTAAGTTACTTTGTTCCAGTCTTTCTACTGCTTCGGTTCCGGCTACTACTTCTGTCTGAAAAACGTTACAGTGATCTGGTGGCTTATAGAATCTGTTTATATCTGGATCAGTACAGTATAGAGCAGACCTCACTGCTGCCACTACTGTGCAGCTGTCGGTGTACACGTGTATCGCCTCGTCCGACATTTAGGTACCCTTGCGTCAACCATTCATAAACTAGATCAGATAAAAAAACTAGAACCGAGGAGTTTAGGGAAAAGCCAAACTAAAAATAAATGTATGAGTCGTTTTTTTTGTTTGTTCCCTGAAGGAGGAAAGGCTTTGTGCTCTGTCCGGGATATTTAAGCCTCACTGCGACACTCTCCGAGTGTAGGACTCCCTTTTTACATTAAGAGCTACCCACTAAAATTTAAACTTGCAATTCCCCGTATCTGGGACCACGTTTAGCATTATTTCGGGTACGGGTACGCACTATGTGAGCTCCATCACCACTCCACGCTAATGTATATGCCTCAGATAGGGGCTAACCGTATCCCATTTGTCGCTTCGCCTGGTATTGTTATTGATGACACTCTCCGGGAAGGTCGCCAAGTATCTCTTCTATCCTCACTCGGTGTTCGGCTAAGTGCTCGCATTCGAAAAAATTGTGGTGTACATCGTCTAATTTTCCACAGTACAGGCAGTTCGGGCTTTCAATCTTGCCCATCTGTGAAGATATTTACGAAAGTAACCGTGTCCGTTTAGAAATTGAGTCACGTAAAAGTCGACCTCTCCGTGTGGTCGCCTCAACCATGGGCTCAGTTCAGTAACAAGTTACCGTGTAAACTTTCCTACAGCGCTGTTGCTCTACTCTTCTTGCCAGCGCCGGAACGATTCTTCTCGCACCTGTATGGCAACAGTACCTCTATTCGCCTCCGATCTGTATATTGATTTGCTTTCCTCAGCGAGAACATATATCGATATGGTTCTCGCAACAATGAGGACAGCTTCCGCCGAGATCATACGGCAAACCGAAACAATTTGCAGCGTCTCTCTGTATTGGACCGAGGTGAAAGCGATTCTGTTCTTTTTGTATATCATTGCATCTGCCGAGATTTGTGCACCATATACAAGTATATAATCGAGACTTATGCAAGCAGGTCCCTATAAATGGCTTAGGAGCGCGTGTTTTTGTCATTAATCTATTCAAATTCGCTATTATGTGCGCAGTCCCCTCGCAGGCTCGTCAGATGTATTCCGAGAAGGTGAGCTTACTATCTAGCTTCATCCCAGATATTTGGTTGAAGTGCGTGTTTATATTTGCTGTTCCCCAACCGTCTTGTTAATGATAGTGGGGATACGCGTTTTCATTAGGATGACGATCTCCGTTTGTCCCATTGCCAGCTCTAGGCCGTTTTCGGCCATACATCTGTTTACATTGCGCATGGCCGGGTTTAGTTTAAGCAGTGCCAGCTTGCAGTTTTGAGCTGCTGTGCCCGCTGGGATGTACTTTCAGGCATGTCCTATCGAAGAAGAATGTCGTAAGTAATGTTCCAGAGATTCGATCCTAATACTGAACACTGGCTGTATCGCCTGATATTTTTACGTTCCTTTGACCGTGGCTGGTTCCATGAGTTAGACGCCGGTCGCTTAAGTAGTGCCTCAGAATTTCTAGCAGATATTAATGTACCCTGAAATGGCATTCTAATGCCTCCAGTTGTCGTCCCACCTGGCTGAGTTGACATTATTCCAAGGACAAAGTCTTGGCCTTCTTGACTGTGTTTATCACTACTGCAATGCCGTTTATGCATTTTATCTCTGAAAGCCATAATGTCGATGAGACAGTCCTGCCCCGTTCACTATTGCTCTCGTGAGGCGTTGCTTCAGAAGGCTTTCTATTAGTTTTCCCGCGTTGTCTAGCATTTAAAGTGAGTGGAAAGACGATGAAGAGTTGGGGTCTTCCATCTGGTGGGGCAAATTCTTGCTTCGAGAGTTTTGCTGTACACGTGCAACAAGAGTTCTTGGCAGATATTTGCTGCTTACCTTATGAACTCTGAGTCTATCCCGTCAGGACCTAAGACTTTTCTAGGTTTAATGCTGTGTAGAGCCGTTTTGAGCTCTTTTTTGTGAAATGATTCCACGCAGCGGTCTTCTTTAATGGGCACGTCATCCCTTCTCATTGAATTGGTGGAAAATAGAACGTCCACAATGAGTCTCATGTTTTTCTCGTCCATCATCTGGTTTGGTGCGCGCAATTTTTTCATTACTATTTTATATCTTTACCCCAGGGATCTTTTCTTGATAACAGCGCCGAGAGCTTTCTTCGCTCTTTTGTACGCTTCTGACTTTTCGAGAGCCTCAGGCCTGTCACGCGCGCGAATTGCTGGCCTTCGCGTCCTATTGCATATGTTGCACAGCTTCGCAATTTTGACTTTTGTTATATACTTGCTCCTTACCATTCCACCTTCCTCTACGTGGCATGGAAACTTTGCAAGCGTGACGCAGACATTGTCTCATCCAATAAGTTGGCACTGTTGGTTATCTGTCGGTCATCCTCCAGTACCGAGGTGGAAAAAACATGATCGACTTTACCTTGGATGCGTCCCATGTCAATATTTTACGTCTCCAGTTTGGTATCTGCTTCTGACTGGGGTGGTGTAGGTGAAAAATTATGTAATTATGATCGCTGCCAATTCCGTCCTCTATAACTATCCATCCAGCAGCGGTTGGCAGCATCTTTTTAGTCTCAATCTCCCATATAACCTTTGTTTCAGAAAGACAAAAGTTATATGGGGGATTGAGACTAAAAAACGCGGCTGTCGATATGTTGGGTTTACATTATCTGGTAAAATGATGGTTATGTTTACGGTCATGGTAGGTATTGTAATTATACTTACAAATACAGTTCTTCCAATATTTAGGTTGCAGTTGCCGTTATAGTTGTTGTCATATTATGGGAACGATTTTGTATGACCACATTGAACCTTCTAGGCCATGCTGTCCCTCCCTTCTAGTTTCATGAGAAATTTGGGTTGCCAGAGTCTTTGAATCTTTGTATTGCGCACCCCTTCAACTTCCTCATGAGTACTTGACACTCTTGTTTTCAAATTAAAAGCACAACATGGTAGATAAAATTTAAAACTAAATTTTTATCACCAGCAGCAAAGACAGCATCTCTGGGGTGATGTACGAAGTGCTTATAAATAAATAAACGAATAAATATATATGAGAGAAAGCGAGGTAAATCAGGTGCAAAAGAAATATAAAAAATTTAAATGATATGAAAAATTCTATCACACCCACACACATGTACATACTAAGCCACATTTGATTAATATAGTTTTGAGCTTCCTAAGCGTCCAACTGCGAAGGTTAAGTTCGACACATAAAAGTTGAAATGAAATGTAAAGTTGAAAAATAGCATTAAAAATGGCTAAAGGACATTGTGAAACGTAACGTCGCTGCTTCACTCGCTTGCTCGTGGGTAAACAAAAGCTTGTACGACGTTGAGACAACAGCAAACTATTGAAGCGCATAAAAGCGACGAAGGATATGAGTGAAGGTGGACACATGTTGAATATGAAGCATTTGAGTGTGTCATAGTGAAAACATATGGTGCGGTGGAGTTAAACAGGGTGCGTGGAAATATTAAGGATAAAATTAGCTTTTGTTGTTTTAGTTAACATTGATAGAAAGCGTGTATGTAAGGAAAGAAACCCAAGTTTAGTCCGAGTCAATCCAAGTGAAATCAAGTCAAGTGCAGTCAAGTCAAGCCAATTCTTGTCAACTCAAGTCAATTCATATCAAGTCAAGTCAAGTACAGTCTAGTGAATAAAAGGAAAGGAGAACTTTACAACCGGTGTGTTATTGAAGAGGCATAGAAAATGTATCGCTTGTTATCGAAGTTTTTTAAATTTAAAGTAGATAACAAAGTTTATCGATTTTTTATCCACTAATCATCGGTTTGTTAAGGGAAAGATATCGATATGTTTTCAAAACGCTATCAATTTGTATGAAAGATTTGTAATCGCAATTCTACCAATTTTTTTATCAAAAAGCTAACGATTATTTTAAAAAGTTATCGATATGCTTGCACATGCTTTTATTATGGCGCAAGAGTGTTAGAAAAAATTTGCAAAAATTGCCATTCTAATTGGTGCCTGCTTTAAATATATTTTAAATAAGCATACACACATAAACACTTGATATGCATTCGTTGTGCACGTCAAAGAAATAAACTTAAAAAACATCGGAAACTGCTTCAGTTCCCAAGCAACAGCAACAGCGAAAAAAATTAAGCTAGCCAATATTTATGTGTCGCCACAAAAAAAACGGAAAAATGGTTAAATGGCTGCTGTTTTAAGTAAATACACGATCGGAGGAAGGGGGGAGGCAAGTATTAGGGGTGGTGGTAGTCTAGATGATTGTGGGAAATCTTATGTTTTCTTTGTACACACTTTTTTCTATCTCCTGCCCTATTCATTCACCACCATTTGGCTGAAAACTTTGACCTTCTTAATATTCCCCTACATTTTCGTGTTGATGTCAAAGAATTCGCTATCGCTTCCTAAAATATTTGTTGTTGCAAATCTGTGAGTGGTTTGAAAGATTGTAAATTTAGATGTTGTTAATTTGAATATTTCAAGGTAAATTTAAAGTCATTATATTACTTATACCAATGTTAGTTAGCTTTTGGCGCACATTTTATACGAAATTAAAATTTAAGACCAAATATCCATCTCGGTTTTGTTTATTAAAATAATTGAATAGTGATAGTAAAAATATAATGTAGCATGATTAGTAGACATGCGCAAATAAGCATAGTTAAACTGAATTTAAAGCAATTATTTACACAAACTTTGCCCTCACTAAGGTAGGCACCTTGTCGTTGGTGTGAGGGCTTAGCCGAACTCCATAGCGCCCGACT
>JARSSU010040513.1:0-24532 GCA_029619165.1 Eurosta solidaginis
ATGATGACGAATGATTGAAATTCAATTAAGTAAATAAAGTGAAACGAAATGAAATAAAATGAAGGAAAATTAAGTGAAATGATACGAAATGTATAATATAAAATAAATTAAGACATGTGAATAAAAACTCGTTATCGAATCAAAGCAGCAATAACATTAACAACCTTGAAAAGGATTTGGCATGGGCTCCTTGTAAAAATGCGTTATCTCCATCTTGTTGCTGTGACGCTTCTATGTCTTTTGGATTTCTCCAAGGCATTTGACTCTGTCAACCATATCCTTCTCTGTGATAAGCTATATAAATGTTCCGGTTTTGATGAAAACGCAGTTAAGCTAGTAAGGAGCTATCTTAGCAACCGAACTCAAAGGTTAAAGTCGGGAATAGTTTCTCTGCAGCTGGTTTACCAGGTCTGGAGTACCACAGTATCTTTATAAATGACATTTTTAATGTCTGCTCTTTGCTCGACGGGCATGCTTATGCGAATGATGTGCAATTATACATTTCAAGCTATATCAGCCTGGTTCAGGATCTTACAGATAAGCTGAATGCGGACTTACGCTCGATTATGGAGTGGTCTAGGTCAAACTATTGTGCCTTAATGCTCGCAAAATCATATGTTCTTCCAATCTATAAAGATAAGATCCAGTTTTCTGATATCCCACACCTTTATATCGGATCTGCAAGAATTCAGTTAGTCGATAAGTACGAAATCTGGGCTTTGTAATCAACTCTAAGTTGTCCTGCGAAGACCACGTCAATCAAGTTATGGGTAAAATCTATTATACATTGCGGTGCCTTAGGTGCTTATTCTGTGTCTTATTGCACCTTACATAACCTACTTTGAGGTCGTTTATAGCATTTAGATGCTGTCTCCCTTCATAAACTCAGTGTTGCCCATCAACCACGCTACTAGATATGTGCACGGTTTAAAGAAATTTGCTCATTTATCTACGTTGAGAAACTCATTCTTGGATCTGACCTAATAATGCTAGTTTACAAAAAGCCGGGTTAAATGTATGATAAGCTTACGTTTTCCAAAAGCACACGTCCTTCTAATTTATTCTTCCAAAGTTAATTATTAACCTCTTCCAGGCTTTTTCTTTGTTAACGGCGTTAGGCTATGGAACTCCATTCCACAGTCTTTAAGGAACTCAATGAGAGAAAATAATTTTAAAAATCTTATATTTGACTATTTAGTGATAAAATTGCATAACACGGTTTTTATAAATTTGTGTATCTTATATTTTTAATTTTTATACAGTATTTTCATATGCATAAGTTTTATGTTTGTATTGCGCAATAAAAGATTTTAATCTTAATGTGCTAATGTATTAAAACTAATAACTAATAAATGATGATGATGATGATGATGACGCAGACAGAGCATTGGCAACGTCACCGTGGCCTCCACCCAATTTTGTTACACTTTTTGGATACTGCATATCTGCAAATCTGATATCTGCAAATGCTGCATCACTCCTTCGGTGCAAATTCAATCCGACCACGTTGAAAAGAAATCTTCATTTGTGCAGTCATATTTGATCGCTGTCGTTGGACATGAGGCCATGGAGAGACGTACTGTGCACACATTTTGCCTTAAGGCAGCGCCGGTTTTCTCAAAAACATAACAAAATTTACATAAACAAAATCTAAGCAGTAAAACATTTACCAGCTTCAACCACTTCATTCAAAGCATAAATAAATTTTCAGGTAATTACACATAATATTGATTGCGCGAAAATAGCTCAAAGTCTTTAAAGATTTTCTCGATTAAATTATATTGCAAATTAAGAAAAAATTTGGAAAGCAAATACTAATGTGTTTTGATTAGAATAAACAATATTTATATACCACGAAAAAGATAATTAATTCAGGTGAAACAAGAATAAGAAAAAATTTAACCTCAGGTCTCAACAAATTTGTGAAGCAATTTAAAAGGATATACTAAAAAATAAACTCATAAATTTAATCGTGAAGAAATAGTATGACGTTTTCTTTTCTAAAAATTAGCTCTCTCGTAGAACTGTGTGTCCCATTCACAAAATATTTATCAATTTATAACAAAGGGGATACCGTTATCTATAAATTTAGCTATCTCGCAGAACGCTAAGTGACCTAGTTCAAAAGTTAGAATTTAAGAGTACGACATGAGGGTAACATTTTTTCTAGAAAAGAAAATGTCATTAGGCTCATGTAGAAATTTAAAAGCAAAATTAATATTGACTCTCTCATTTATATTCTGCTAATGATGTAGCTAATAATATCGTTGTTGTTGATGTTCTATTTGCTCAAATCGTTGGAATTTCTTGCAGCTGTTCTCCCTAGGGGCATTTAATAGCGAACTTTAAAATTTTGTATACTTGTTTAACATTGGGTTGTAGCTATATATGTATAAGCATATGTCTGTACGTATATCCACCACCTTTTAGCACGTTTTCAATGCAATGGGAGGGTTAGTTGTTTTTAAATTAAATGTTTTGCTTTTTTCTGTACTTCAGTTTTAATTACTTTGATTGTTATGCTCAATTAACCTTAAATATTTGAGCATTAAAATTAAATTTGTGTTTAAAGTCGAGTGATGCTTCTACTCAAACTTGATATTATTAAAATTTAAGATTATTTAAACTCGAAAATCTATTTTAAAAATGTCGGTCTCATTTTGCCAACAAGACCACTATGTAGGTGTATGGGGGTAGATCGCGTTCTATGAAAAAAAAACTGTTGAAATGAGTGAACCATTTTTTAATTTTCTGTTCAGAGAATTGTATTTAGTTAGCGAGACATGCTCATATTGCTTTATACAATTGTTTTTGTTATTGATATTAGAAAAAAAATGCAATTGTTCAGCGAACATTTCAGAATGTCCTCCGGATTTCATTTTATATCTTCCGCTGTTGGGATGCTCTTTAGTTTTTTCCTTAGAAACAGTAGTAAAGATATTTTGGGAATTACTTCTTAATTATATTCCTGTTTGAGTTAAAATTAAGTAAAGGCTAATTGGTTAAGCTGCTATATAGTATTCAGACTTGGGGTGATTTTTAAAGCCTGTTGGAAATTTAGTCACACTTCTGACTTTAGTGCAACGGAAATGGCAAATTTTAGCAGAGTTCTTCAGAGATAATCCCTATGCGTATAATACGTGTTGTTAACTTGCTTAGCTTAACGTTTATTTTCTGCTTGGTTGGCTAACGACTTTCATGCTTTACAACGAAAAGATGAAGCTAGTAAAATCAACAAATCAATTTTGTTGTTCTTGACTTAATAGTTGCCTAATAAAATTGGTCGCATAATGATTAATTCAAAGGAGTTTTTCAAGTCATACTTCCTTAGGCCCGTTATAAAAAATAATGAGAGTGAAATTTTAAAAAATTAACATAAATTCAACTAGCTAAAATGCATTTCGTGTGTATGTTCGCTATGAACTGTAACTGCAACTGCTTTGAGTGGAGCTTTCACCACATCACATTATGCGCCACATACATATGTACATGTTGAATTAGATGGAATGGTGAAAGAAGCCAGCATTGTTAGCATTATTTTCCTACGGGAGTAAATTTTTAGATATGTATGGATGGATATTTGTATGTATTTCATTTCATATCAGCTTGATATACATATCTACATATTTATGCGTGGTAATATTGTGAGTGGTTAAATTTGCATATATCTCTCGAAAAATATTCTTTCGTAAAAAATTGCAAGCGTTTGGTTAAAATTCTTAAACAAAGGTTATATATATTATTTTTTTTTGTCTGTTTGTAGGTATGTATGAGCATAGATATGTTCCAATGTGTCTACTAAGCAGATTTAATCAACCTATATATGTATGAAACGAAAGATGTACATATGTTTGTTCGCAGTTTATGGACTCCGAATACCACTCAATCCTTTTATTTAAATTTCCAGGATAGCTTCAAAGTAGCTCTGAGAGTTTTCCTGTCAAGTTTCTTTCCGCGAAGTGGAACAGGAACCAATCCCTTCGAACAAGTTCAATTCACTGATCGATTTGCCTGAAATTTGGTATAAAGGTAGCCCGTTTTATCATAAGCCACCTATCACTGAAGTTGCGCTTAAAAATAAAAATAATAACATTCAACTAATTCGGGAATTTATTTTACACTTAATGTAAGAAAATAAATATTCATTTATTTAATTTTTCAAAATAAAATGAACTTTATTGACTTGGCTGACCATCTTTTGCCAGTCTTTTAATATTTAATCGTAAATAGTTATTTGCATATAAAAAAAAACTATCTTTTAATGCCTAAGAAGTATAACTTCTCACGCGCGTACATTTTTTTTGCCATTTCAACAGAAGAAAAACTGTTGGTCTCAAGCTAAAAATATTTTTATAAAATGACAGATTCTCAATCAATATAACTGATTTTCCGTCAAAAGGGAATTTTCTGTAAAATGTCCTAGTAATCATCGCCGTTTTTAAACTTAGCAATTTTTCTCAAATATCAGCAAAATCTACAGCACCTGCTATATTTTACAGTTTTTATAGATATTTTTAGAGTACCATTAGTCACTGTTAGTTAACACACCAGAGCTAGGAGGCCAATGTTGTGTAGCATGCTACGCCTCCCACATCGAAAATCCTGTGACGAAGATCTGGAAAAAGCAAAATCTTTGTATTGTGTTTTTTTATTTGATTCAAAAGCTATTTGCGATGGATTAATATTGATAGAAACGTCACTTAAATTATTTCGATCGATTTTACCAGCTTTTTTCTTTCCGTGTAGGTACTTTTTGCAGATACATCCAGCGAAGGTCACTGTATAAGATTGAGTCAAAAATTCTCCGGCCAAAAGGCCCTTGTTTCCAGTGGCTATCGAGACTGCCTAGGCGATAAATAATAAAATAATTAAGAGAGAAATTCTTTATTGAGGGTGAATATATGATATTAGTGTGTAATTTTTCTTGAAATATTTCAGCTTTGTTCTCACATTTTACTTTTCGGTGTTTTTAAAAAAAAAGTGCAATAAATTAACAAAATTTTTCGTAGTTTATAAAAAAATCGTGTCTTCCTTAACGCTTATGTAGTGACCTCAATACGGAAAGTGTCCAAATTAATCTTTAAATATTAGCTGTGTCTCTTTTCCCTTATTTAGGCACCCAAATCAACCATAAAAATATTATGGTTCTATTAGCTTCTTGACTTAAAACAATAGAAAGCAGAAAAAATGCACACACACTCAATTTAGTCAATTAGCGCAACCATTTACTGTCATCTCCAATTATTTAAACATTTATTCAACAATTTGCTCAAGCATTTGCGTAAACGCTCACTAACCAAGTCGAGGGAAAGAAAAAGGCAAAAATTTACAGTTACGCAACTCATTAGCCCCACTCACTAATCCGTCAATGAATTCCGGACATTTTTGCAAGCGTATAAGGGCGTATGTGTGTGTGTGCGCGCTTTTGTTTGTATAAGACTAGCCGCGCGCAACTTTCGAACAACTTGACTTTACAAAAATACGCACACCCACACAGCGACCTCAAATACATTAATGTACTCAGTAATTCACTTAAGTCAATGCCGCATAATTCATGCTGGCTTCAATTGAATGCTTACAAGGACACCCTTTTCAAATTTTTTGTTTTTTTTGTGACAAAATTACTATTTGTTTTTTGTATGTATTTTGTGGACAGAAGTGTTTGTGTTATACTTTGTTGGTTTGTTTTTATTTAGCGCAATTTAGCGCATTTATTCTACAGTTTGCTTTGTTAGCTTTTATGCTTCAATTCAAGTTTACGTATTATAGAAAAAAACGATGGTAAATGTTGCGGAAAAGTTGCCTTATTGCATTTTCGTTCTTATTATTATTTTTTGAGTTCCTTTTTTCTAAATTTTTAACACTTTGCAATTAGAAAGGAAGCGCCATCATGACATTTGAGTGATAGTAAAATTGTACGCTGAAGGGAGCAACAAAAATTGTAATATTTTGCTTACGCAACGACTTTGAGAACGCTGCGGTTGGTTACTGCGTGGAGCAGAAATCGAGCTCTAAGAGTCTGTTTTCATATAGCAGTGGCTCACATGATTATGGGCTTGGCCTTTTAGAGCGATAAGTTCTACGAAAGACTTGCAGACTTATCGTTGTGTGATTTTCGAATACAGAAGTTTATTTAATTATGATCTGTGCGAGCTTAAGGCAGCTGTGACCAGTGCGGCGAATATTTGTTTAAAACCATCCTTTACCATAATGCATTAAATTATTTTGAATCTAAAAGTGAAGTTTTATGAATAACATATTCCTTAAAATAAGCGCGGAATATGTACAAATGGTAATAGTCAAATTATTATCCGGTACATTCCGAAATGAATTAGACTTAGTTATTATGATTGGAACTCTTCCTAAATATTCTAGAAACTATCCTAAATACGAAAGTTTTGAAAATAGTTCCCAAATAACCCCGATTTGATCCGAAAACATATTAAAAAGATCTTAGAACAGTCTCGACGTGATACCAAGACAACAGGGATACATTTTTAGGATAGTGCTGAAATTACACCGAAAAAGTCTCGAAATTATCGCGAAATGGTCACAAAACAAACCCAAAAAATAACACATTAACCAGAATATTGTTTTTTTTTGTAATCAATCAAATTACAGAAATAGTCCCGACATAATCCACAAATAGTCCCTAACATGATCGTAAATCAATCCCGAAATTATCTCTAACAGAAATCTGGTATAATACGAAATGACAGGAAAGCATTTACAAAATAATCTTTAGACACTCTGGCAATGATCCCACAATACTCTGGAATACAAATTAAAATAAATGCAAGACGCTATAAACTCAGAAGTGATTTTAGGGCGAGCGTCTCTTCAGATATGCGTCGTGCTCCTTTTTAATTTTTCCTACAAAATTGCGGGACGGGACCTATTTTATGCCGATTCCGAACGGCAGCTGAATTTTCACTGAGAAGCTTTTCATGGCAGACACTCGGAGTTTTGACCAAATCACTGCCGAGGGGCGACCCTGCTTGGAAAAACTTTATTCTAATTTAACATTTTTTTCTAAATTTTCGATGTTGCTTTGACCGGGAGTTGTACCCGCGATCTTCGGTGTAGTAGGCGGAGCATGCTTCCACCACAACACGGCGGCCGCCTAAATACATATCGATATAATCTGCAGATAGTACGGAACGGTTCGAAGTGATTCCGAAAACAGCCACAAAACTATGAGTAGATACCTCAAAATTATCGTAAAATAATAACAAACCAAACAAACGATGTTGGCTGGGTTAACTTATAGTCCGATATAATCCAGAAATAGTCCTGAAGATGATCGTAAAACTGTATCGAAATTATCTCTAGCACAATTCGAAAACAACCTTGAAATATCTGGAAGACCATCTCAAAATAGTCACGCTCTGAAAAAAACCACATGTTCAGAAAAAAGAAAGTGGGTGGATAGAAATTTTTTTCAAACTATAATCTTTTAAGAATAAAATGTCTTTGTTTATAAGACAGGTTTCCTTGTTTTTACGAAAATTTCATAATATCGAATTTTGATATTTGTATGATTGATTTACGAAAACAATTAAAATTAATTTAAAAGTAAATATTCCTATTCTTCAAAAAGCTCTAACAAGTAGATCGGATAGCCTACGTTGGCAATCAATGAAAAAAATTTTCGCCTATTTCGCGCTTTCCCTCCCGCAAAATAAACTCGAGGGAGCAACAATGAAAACAAATTGATCCCTTATCGAAAAGAAATGGAAAAGTCGCCTATAAACTGTCAAAAAAAAATCTGGTAAATTGTTGTTGTTATTTTTTAGCGATAAGACACTCCACGAATATTTTGGGGAGTGCGATCGATGCTGATGATCCTTTGCCGGATATATTGCGGTACGTTCCAATAACAAGCATCATTAAGGTACTAGCGCGACCATCCCGAGAACGATTCAATAGGACCATATTGAAACTTCTAGATCACTACCACATAAAGCATACCGCTTCCTTGCAAAACACTTAGACTAGCACGCACCCAGCGCTTTGATTTCCTTATGCCGTGAGCAACCATATTTACACATCAATAACTTTTTGGCAAATATAATAAATTTTTAGAAATTAAATAAAACAAAAATGCGCACATATTTTACAACTGGGCATAAGACAACTGTTTGTTTTATATAAACGCCCGCTTTCTGCTTACAACTTTTTATTTGAAAAGTGTGATAGTTTTTTGTCGTTGGTTATTACATGACACCGACAACGATTTATTGATTTCGTACTGGACATTCATGACTTCCGGAACAAAGGAACTCTTTGCAACGAATTCTTGACCAAAGTTTTTACGCTTTGTTCTACGCGTGCAACGTTGACGAGTATTAAGAAGCGAGGGGATACAGTAGGCGGGTCAAAGAAGCATGTTACTTCTACTACAGCAAAATGGTAAGCAGAAAAACGAAAAAGGATTCTCGTTTGAGCTCCAATCCACTTGGTTTGTTGTTTGAGGCGCTTGTTGGACGACAACTAAAAAAAAACTTTTTCGATCATATAAACTTTTTCCAAACAACGAACATTCCGTACATATTTGCAAAAAACAAAAAAGCCAACCAAAACTATAAGAAATAGCGCACATTTTGGTTGCGAAAAAAGTTATGGAAAACATGAAAAGATTGAAACGAAATGCTACAATAAGTAGAGTGAAGCAAAACTATGTAATCAGCTTTATGTGTCAAAAGCGCATCAAGTAAAGCTTCCTTCAGCATTGCTGTTATAAATGATTTTGGACGATTCGTCTCCATGTGTGTGCGTGTGTTTTGTTTAAATGCTCGTGTTAACGTAAAGAAAATCTTATAACTTTATTGTTGTTGTATTAGCTGTGAATTTCTCACCGCAAGTAATGAGTTTTTAATGCTTTAATATATTTTTTTGCGCTTTGTCATGTATGTCACAGTTGTTGTTGTTGCTATTCTTGTTCTTGATGTCAAAGCTATTTTAACGTAAGCAACTTGATGCCAAACGCAAACACTTTGGTTGACATTAAGCACTTTTTTCAATGGCACATTTTCTGTGCAACTTACAAAGCGAAGCGCTCATTACCTTTTACATATGTTTGCATGTGTGTGGATATAGAGATCTATGTGCCAAGCAATTTTTAAGGGGATTTAGTTCGATTGACTTTAATTACCAATTTGTCAAAAGTCAACCCAAAATATAAGTGGTTTTCCTAAGCACACTTATCTGCAGCTGAATTGTGGTTTAGTCAATCTTGATTAGCACTTCACACATAAATAAAATAAAAAACAAGTAAGGAAGGCTAAGTTCAGGTGTAACAGAACATTACATACTCAGCTGCCAAATTACAGTTTGCAAAACTTTTAAATTACCTTCTTTTAAAAGTAGGCGGTGCCACGCCCATTGTCCAAAATTTTACTAATTTTCTCTTCTGCATCATAAGGTCAACATATCTACCATGTTTAATCGCTTTATCCATCTTTGGTAATGAATTATCGGTTTTTTCAAATTTTCGATATCGAAAATATGGGCGTGGTTATAGTCCGATTTCGTTCATTTTAAATAGTGATCTGAGATGGATGCCCAGGAACCTACATACCAAATTTTATTAAGATACCTCAAAATTTACTCAAGTCATCGTGTTAACGAACAGACGGACGGACGGACGGACGAACGGACATGGATATGTGAATTTCTTTTTTCGCCCAAATCATTTTGATATATATAAGTCTATATCAATCTCGATTAGTTTATGCCGTTACGGGGTACCGTTATGCGAACAAAATTAATATACTCTGTGAGCTCTGCTCAGCTGAGTATAATAAATGTAAGGCGCGATAATCTCCGAAAAGAAGTGTAGGATCTATGTGCAGATAAGAATGAAGAAGGCCTCGGCAGCACTTTATACATGTAAACAGAATGCTGGTATGTATGTGGGGTTTATTAGCCTCTGTCTCTCATTGGGTATTAACAGTGATTGTGAAGCATATACTGTACTATGGTGGAAAATACTATGTCGTTAAAAGCTGCAACGAGGTTTAGTGCTTCCGCAATAAAAAAACGAGTGAGCTAGCGAAAAAAAGCGGATCCCTCGAAGCTTGATCCATAGACACCTTGATTAGAATGGCCGAGATTAATAGAAGAACTCAAGCGGAAAGGAGTGGACCCAACAGCGGGGCTGGCTCATCCGCTACGACTAATAAAGTTACTCATTTCATTAAAAAGAGAGGAATGCAGACTCATGGCTGGTATTCTGACTGGTCGCTGTCTTTTGTGTCACATGCCTTTAAATTATTAGGCTTGATCAGTAATAGCAGCAGTGGGAGGCGCGGGTTGCAAGAGGACACGCTTTGTGCTCGTGCTCTTCCATGCTAAGACTCCAGCTATAATCAAGGGTGCATCTGTTAGTTGAAGAAGCAGCAAGTGACGTATGTCCTAGTATTTTCCAAAGGGCGTAGTTATTTTGTAACATAGGCCCTGGTATTAATACAGTTCTCCAGTTTGGTCGTTAGAAAAACGTATGGACCCATTCAGTCTACATATATGAGGTCCTCACGGACCGGCCAGTAAAACCTTATTCAACCTACTTGAAAAGGAAATTAGGGCGAAAGTTCTTTTCCAATTCGTGGTATGGAACAATTTAACGAAGACGTATATATGTTTTTTTTATTAAGAAGCTTTTAATGGCAGTTTATTCGGTGTTATAGCTTCCACATTATTTCATTTAATTTCATATATTTTTAGAATTTACATTAGTACAGTAAGATAATACACATATCTTTTATAGTACAACAAACAGCGTCATAGATATCATATATTTAACTAGATTGAATAAAATTTTGGGATAAAAAAGGGTACACAGTATTACTGAAGGTAACCTAAGTTAATGACGCTATATAAAGCACAGAAGTAACGATATAAAATATATAAAGATATAGGAGATATATTACACTTATTTACCTACTTAATTGAGGTTGGGAACAACTATACTACATGACCTAGAGATCTAGTAAATGTGATTTTCTCATATAAGTACGGTGGGGATTTAGATGAAATCAACCGAAACAAGAAAATTACACTTATAGCCTTCTGATAGTTGTAACTTCTTAGCCTATAAAATGTGTGATAACACGCCGATTTTTCCAAACCTTCTTGGCGCTCCCAATATGTTTGCAAGTGATACAACACATTGGGTGAACACATTCAATTTTTCACTCGATTATTTAGCAGGGGCTGCAAATGGAGTGACTGCGCGCGCTTTTTGCACTGTCACTGAGATATGATTAAAAAAATAATTCAGGCTGCACTTGTGAAGAACTCTATAATGTTCAACATCGAACTGGAGCTTGTTTTACAAAAACATACAGGTATTGGAGTACAAGTAAATTTCTGAGTACAAATTTACTTGAATTAAATTAAAAAACATAATTTTGAGACCTTGGACCTCGAATATCTCAATACGCTCCCCTACACGCGATTAGTTGTGATTTTGAATACCACTTTTATAGCAAATTACGAGGTGTAATATTAATATAACTGTACTATTATATTAAGCTGGTATATATTCAGATAGCTATATGAACTCAATATACACGATTCCTGAAGTCTCATTACTATCAAGTCTCTGTCACTAAAATGATTTATTTATCATAATCTTTATATGTAAGTTCCTAGATTCACTTACTTTGCCTAACCAACCGCCAGCGTGTTTATATTAATATCTGAAAATAATTTACAAATTAATATTATCCCTGCGGGATAACTTTCCACATCTGCAGGCTTGAAGCTCTTGTATCTACCAATAGTTACATTAGCTGAATACTATTTGCAAGTTAATAAATAATTGTTTGTATGTATTCACTTTGTGTATATATCCTTGTATGTGAGTGTGATACGCTTATGATTGCCTTTAATACCAGCTACTTGGATTGTATTTGAATATGAGCGTCATGATCATTAGCTCTCTGACAATCATGCATACATACGTACATAATTCCAATAATATGTTTAGACATGCACTACTGTGACATGCATGTATATTAGGGTGGTCGCTATTTACCAACATTCGTTTTTTTTACCGCGCTGCCTGAGGCCTTAATATTTAACACGTCATACAAAATGTAAAGTCAAATTTGCCACCATTCGCCCAAAAAATTGTGGAGCAATGTATTAATGTATATTGGAACTATAAACTAAAATGGAGAACAAATAGGAAATCGGCGAAAATGTTCTATAGAGTGCTTGTTCAATTGAACCACGGTGAGGCGAAACTAAAATTTAAATCAATAAAGGGCGCATTCTTTTTATAATCCAAGTTGGAATACAGATACAGCCTTCAAATCGCCTCCTGGTTGAAATATCACCCAATGTCAGCTGCTATATCAAAAAGGCTCTACGTCAGCAAACTTTTGAGAACTTAGAAATTCGTTTGAACAATGCTCTCTTTCAAAATGTTATTCGAAAAGGCCCCATGTCAATATTTATTTACTTATTTATTTATTAGTCTACAAATTTTAGAATTAATCAGACTAAATAAAATTACGGATTACGGAATAAATTACAGAAGCATACAAATTGAACAAAATTATATTATAAAATATGTATATATATTATTAAATCAGTTGTCGGGCAGGACTGTGATGCCGAGCAATGGAATTGATTATTAGTGCTGTCGGAATGGACGTGATTTCGAGCAGCTGATGTATATTTAACACACAATGAGTAGGACTGCGATGTGTGGGAGGTTGGAAAGGACATGACTTCAGGCCACCCGCCCCCAACGTAACTATTGATTATTAGTGCTGTCGGAATGAACGTGATTTCGAGCATCTGATGTATATTTAACACACAATGAGTAGGGCTGCGATGCGTGGGAGGTTGAAAAGGACCAGATTCCAAGCCACCCGCCCAAAGTAACAGGAGCTGGTAACAGATTTAGTTTAACATGTGAATTTTGAATAAGTTATGAGTTCAAAGCAGTGAGTATATATTTTTTTATACTGTAAAATATGTCACAAGTATCAATATTATTGCAGTGATTATTGAAATCTTGATACAGACAACGAAGAGGTTCATGCATTTGAAAATTCGATCTACAGGTAATTAAATATAGCGGTTGGAAAAATACAGAGAGGAGATTGGAGCAAAAGGTAAAGTAAGGGGACTTGCATAGCGAATCGAGCGGTCCAAGGAATGATGGGCTTCTTGTGAGGTGAGGTGAGAGAGGAAATGATTGATATGATTGTGATATCCGTAATGCATCAAGATGGAAAAAGGGATTCAGAACCGCGACTCCATGTACTGAGCTAGCTGGGGCAATTCCACCTTGATTGCGCAAAGGGGCGGATCCACAAATGTATGTGTACGTGACAATCATAACTTAGAAAATGTCATTTTTGAACATAAATTCAATGGTGACGTTAATGTTTTGAAAAGTGCCGCATGCAAAAATTTGGAATAAAATATCGAGCGATTTTATTTCCAAAATTTTTATTCATATTACGATACGATATTAAGATATTTATCGATTACATTCCAAAAATAAAAAAAGCGCCGCAGGCGAATTTGTGGAATAAAAAATAGCGCGATTTTTGTTTTAATAATGAATGTTAAAAAAATGTTTAATCTTGTTGAAATATAGAATATACATTAGTTGTCCTTAAGAAGTTTTGACATTAATTCTCTTTTGCAAAGAGAATTAATTTATTTAATAATTTGGCAAAAATTTAAGCAACGTGACATCAGGATGTATTGCTACATATATGGATATCAATCAAAAGCTGCTGCATACAGTGCTGGCCATCTTTGTACAATCAGTAGTGCTTGGCCATCTTTTTACTACCGGTCATTGCTGTTTATATGAAGTTTATTTTATCAAAAAGCGTAAGCTTATATAAAATTTTGTATTCATTTCTACACTTCTCGTTCAAAATGCAGTGGTTGATACATATATAAGTAAAAAATCCTTAGTTTGACAAGTATTTCAGCATTCTGAGGTAAGATTTTTGCAACGTGTGCACAAAAAGATAAGGCCCTTTATATTTTCAAGTTTCTCCAATTCATCCATTAACTCAATTGCTTTCATATATGTATGTATGTAGTATATGTAACTATGTATTTGTCTTTAGTAGATAAGTATATCTGCAAACCTGACAAAAATCAATTTGTGGTCATTATGCTTTTGCCTTGGCAAGTAATCCTTTGAGTGTTATTAACATGAACAATTACCGTAAATGTAGTACTCGATATAATAATCTTTGGCACTTTTGCTCTAGTTTGACAAATATTCATACTCAATTAAATGAAGCACATAGATTAGATAAAAAATGTTAATAGCATTGTACGTTTTTTGGAGTAGTCAAGAGAATTTGTTGAGATTGTAAAATAGTTGTGAAAGTTGTTCAATCGGATGGCTGGGTGGAATATCACCCTACCTTTTCGGCCGTTTCGAAAGCACCCCATATCAGAATGCTTTTCAAAAACACCATTTCTCAGAATTTGGTTGAAGAACGCCCTTTCTCAGATTTTTTTTCATTAACGCTCCAGCTGATGTCAAAATGTAATGAATTAATTAAACTCAGAAAGGGCTTTTATGAACAAACTCTGGGATTAGACGTTCTGAGATGGAAGTTTTCGAAACAAGTTCCGAAATATGGCGTTATTCAAAATCTTTCTGAGATAGTGCGTTTTTTAAACAGCAGCGGAGATGTGGTGATGCTCTACTTAGCAGTTGTCTAATAGCGTTTTCTTTTCTGAAATAAATTGTTGCCTAAGTAAATGGTAAAACCTTAATAGAGTTACCCCTACCCCAGAAAATTTTCAACATTTATAGTATATACAAAGAACATTTCAACTCACCATATTCACTTATATTAACAGAGTATATGTGGAACTTAAAAGCGAATTGAGAGTTTCACAGAGTTGCACTGCAACACCGCCATTTTATAAAGGGTAAAAGTGTAACGCTTTTGCGTTGCGAGCAGGGAACAATTTTCACAAAGAACGAAATACCCCGTAAAGGCGTTGCCTGTTTTTTAGAATAGAACAACAACCCTTGCGCGGCGTACAAAAAGCGTAACACTTTAGCCAGAAAAGAAAACGCTATAACCTTTGGTGATTCGGAGGGCGAATAGTTTTTCTTATAATTATATTATTTGTTATTTTAGTGGACTATATGTTATTTTAGATGGTTACTTTATTTGTTTGTTCTTGTAGAAGAACAGAGGTCGCTATGCGCCTGTTACACCTTTGTATGTATTCATTGGAGCGAGGACTGGGGGCTCTAAGGTATTGGCTGCGGGTTGAGCCACCTTATTTTGCTTTAAAAATCCCCATTTTGGGATAAAAATTTTAAACTATATATTTAGAATATTTCACTAACCAGTTGAGAATTACAAGCGCTCTCAATGGCTAATGAAACAAACGAAAGAAAAATGTTCATAGTCTAAGTCACTTAAGCACAGTCGAAATATTATGTTTAACTATTTCGGTTATGTTCGATTTCGCTACAGTAAGCTGTTTCGGTTTCCACTTTAGTTTCGCTCTACAACAGGGGTCATCAGCGACTCACTTCACACATAGATATTATTGCTTGCTTTCGTTTAGTACTCGCTGAATAAGCAGAGTAGAAGCATCAGATGAAGCTACTGTTTATTTGCGCATTTCAAAAAAAACATATTTTGCAAACAAAAGCTCATGCACAAAATATTTGAATTGTTTAATGTTAGCAATATATTTTGTTAAAATTTTTTTGTTAGACTCAAGTAATAAAATTTCCTTTGTATAGCAATAAATGCCAATTTTTTTTTAGTTTAAATAAACACGCATGCATACATCTTGTCTTGTTGGCCGTTAATCGACTAAACCATGAAACCACTGCACAACGAATATTTAGCTCTTACCAACACAGCAGCAATTTTAATCTTGATGACCACTGCTCTACAAAATCATTTGTTCCGTTTATAGTTTTTTCTACGTTTTGTTCTTTAAAATTGGTCCGAACTCGCTTTTGCTGCTGACCCGATTTCATGTTTTAATTTCGTCAATTACAACAAATTCGGTTGCATAGAGTTTTGGTTTCGGTTTTGCAAATGCTCTTTAGTCTTCGTTCCGGTTCTAGTTCTAGCTTCGTTCTATCTAAAAATTTTTCAATTATGTTTTGATTTCGATTTATTTTTGCAAAGAATTTAAGATCCGGTCTACGTTTAGTTTTCAAAATATTTTCGATTTCAATGCGTTTTTCAGTTTAAAGTAGACAGTAGAAGGTTTTTATAGTGGATTAGCGTACACGGCAGTCTTTGTCCTGCCCGAAAGTTGTTTTGCCTTTATCTAAAAAATGAGCATCGCTTCCCCTTTCACTCTCTATAACATTCTAGTTTAGTTTGTCGTCCGTTTTCTCCTTCTTTTTATACTCAGTTGAGCAGAGCTCACAGAGTATATTAACTTTGATTGGATAACGGTTGGTTGTACAGGTATAAAGGAATCGAGATAGATATAGACTCCATATATCAAAATCATCAGTATCGAAAAAAAATTTGATTGAGCCATGTCCGTCCGTCCGTCCGTCCGTCTGTCCGTTAACACGATAACTTGAGTAAATCTTGATGAAATTTGCTATGTAGATTCCTGGGCACTCATCTCAGATCGCTATTTAAAATGAACGATATGGGACTATAACCACGCCCACTTTTTCGATATCGAAAATTTCGAAAACCGAAAAATGCGATAATCATTGCCAAAGGCGGTTAAAGCGATGAAACTTGGTAGATGGGTTACGTTATGACGCAGAATGGAAATTAGTAAGATTTTGGACAATGGGCGTGGCACCGCCCACTTTTACAGAAGGTAATTTAAAAGTTTTGCAAGCTGTAATTTGGCAGTCGTTGAAGATATCATGATGAAATTTGGCAGGAACGGAGGAAAGTTCTACAAGGCGAAATCAACAGCCCTTGGAATCTTGGCAGGAATACTGTTAGTGGTATTGCATATATAAATAAATTAGCAGTACCCGACAGATTATTTTCTGGATCACCTGGTCCACATTTGGTCGATATCGCGAGAACGTCTTCACATATACATCTAAGGGCCACTCGCTTTTAAAACCCTCATTAATACCTTTAATTTGATATCCATATCGTACAAACACATTCTAGAGTCACCATTGGCCCACCCTAATGGCGATATCTCGAAAAAGGCGTCCACCTATAGACCTAATGCCCACTCCCTCTTAAAATGCTCAGTAACACCTTTCGTTTGATACCCATATCGTACCAACATTCTAGAGTTACCCCTGGCCCACCCTAATGGCGATATCTCGAAAAGGCGTCCACCTATAGATCTAATGCCCACTCCCTCTTAAAATGCTCAGTAACACCTTGGTTTGATACCCATATCGTACCAACATTTAGAGTTACTCCTGGCCCATCCTAATGGCGATATCTCGAAAAGGCATCCACCTATAGACCTAATGCCCACTCCCTCTTAAAATGCTCAGTAACACCTTTCATTTGATACCCATTCATACAAACATATTCTAGAGTCACCCCTGGTTCACCCTAATGGCGACATTTCGAAAAGGCATCCACCTATAGACCTAATGCCCACTCCCTCTTAAAATGCTCAGTAACACTTTTCGTTTGATACCCATATCGTACAAACATTCTAGAGTCACCCCTGACCCACCATAATGGCGATATCTCGAAAAGGCGTCCACCTATAGACCTAATGCCCACTCCCTCTTAAAATGCTCAGTAACACCTTTCATTCGATACACATAATCGAACAAACATATTCTATAGTCACCCTAGTCCACCTTTATGGCGATTTCGAGAATAGGCGTTCACCTATAGAACTAAAGCCCATTCCCTTTTAAAATACTCATTACTACCTTTCATTTGATACCCATATCGTACAAACACATTCTAGAGTCACCCCTGGTCCACCTTATGGTGATATCTCGAAAAAGGCGTCCACCGATAGATCTAAGCCCACTCCCTCTTAAAATGCACAGTAACACTTTCATTTGATACCCATATCGTACAAACAAATTCTAGAGTCAGCCCTGGTCCACCTTTATGGCGATATCCCTAAATGGCGTCCATCCGTAGAACTATGGCCTACTCTCTCTTAAAATACTCTTTAATACCTTCCATTTGATACACATGTCATACAACCACATTCCAGGGTTACCCTAGGTTCATTTTCCTACATGGTGATTTTCCTTATTTTGTCTCCATAGCTCTCAACTGAGTATGTAATGTTCGGTTACACCCGAACTTAGCCTTCCTTACTTATTTATACTCAGTTGAGCAGAGTTCACAGAGTATATTAACTTTGATTGGATAACGGTTGGTTGTACAGGTATAAAGGAATCGAGATAGATATAGACTTCCATATATCAAAATCATCAGTATCGAAAAAAATTCGATTGAGCCATGTCCGTCCGTCCGTCCGTCTGTCCGTTAACACGATAACTTGAGTAAATTTCGAGGTATCTTGATGAAATTTGGTATATAGGTTTCTGGGCACTCATCTCAGATCGCTATTTAAAATGAACGATATCGGACAATAACCACGCCCACTTTTTCGATATCGAAAATTCGAAAAAGTGCGACAATTCATTACCAAATACGGATCAAGCGATGAAACTTGGTAGGTGAGTTGAACTTATGACGCATAATAGAAAACTGGTAAAATTTTGGACAATGGGCGTGGCACCCCCACTTTTAAAAGAAGGTAATTTAGGAAGTTTTGCAAGCTGTAATTTGGCAGTCGTTGAAGATATCATGATGAAATTTGACAACAACGTTACGTTTTATTACTATATGTCTGCTTACTAAAAATTAGCAAAATCGGAGAACGACCACGCCCACTTTTTAAAAAAATTTTTTTTTAATTCAAATTTTAAAAGAAAAGTTAATATCTTAACAGTATATAAGTAAAATATGTCCACATTCAACTCCAGTAATGATATGTTGCAAAAAATACAAAAATAAAAGAAAATTTCAAAATGGGCGTGGCTCCGCCCTTTTCCATTTAATTTGTCTAGGATACTTTTAATGCCATAAGTCGAACAAAATTGTACCAATCCTTGTGAAATTTGGGTAGAGGCTTAGATTCTAGGACGATAGCTGTTTTCTGTGAAAATGGGCGAAATCGGTTGAAGCCACGCCCAGTTTTTATATACATATCGGCCGCTAACACGATAACTTGAGCAAAATCGATATATCTTTACTAAACTCAGTTCACGTACTTACCTGAACTCACTTTGTATTGGTGTAAAAAATGGCCGATATCCGACTATGACCACGCCCACTTTTTCGATATCGAAAATTACGAAAAATGAAAAAATGCCATAATTATATACCAAATACGAAAAAAGTGATAAACGTTGTAATGGTATTGGTCTATGACGCAAAATATAAGTTTAGAAAAAAACTTGGTAAAATGGGTGTGACACCTACCATATTAAGTAGAAGAAAATGAAAAAGTTTTGCAGGGCGAAATCAAAAGCCCTTGGAATCTTGGAAGGAATACTGTTCGTGGTACATATATATAAATAAATTAGCGGTACCAGACATATGATGTTCTGGATAACCCTGGTCACATTTTGGTCGATATCTCGAAAACGCCTTCACATATACAACTAAGGGCTATTCCCTTTTAAAAACCCTCATTAATACCTTTAATTTGATACCCATATGGTACAAACACATTCTAAAGTCACCCCTGGTCCACGTTTATGGCGATATCTCGAAAAGGCGTCCACATATAGAACTAAGGCCCACTCCTTTTTAAAATACCAGACATATGATGTTCTGGATAACCCTGGTCCACATTTTGGTCGATATCTCGAAAACGCCTTCACATATACAACTAAGGGCTATTCCCTTTTTAAAACCCTCATTAATACCTTTAATTTGATACCCATATCGTACAAACACATTCTAATGTCACCCCTGGTCCACCTTTATGGCGATATCTTGGAAAGCCGTCCACCTATAGAACTAAGGCCCACGTCCCTTTTAAAATACTCATTAACACCTTTCATTTGATACCCATATCGTACAAACAAATTCTAGAGTCACCCCTGGTCCACCTTTATGGAGATATCTCGAAAAGGCGTCCACCTATAGAACTAAGGCCCACGCCCTTTTAAAATACTCATTAACACCTTTCGTTTGATACCCATATCGTACAAACAAATTCTAGAGTCACTCCTGGTCCACCTTTATGGCGATATCTCGAAAAGGTGTCCATATATAGAACTAAGGCCCACGCCCTCTTAAAATACTCATTAACACCTTTCATTTGATACTCATATCGTACAAACAAATTCTAGAGTCACCCCTGGTCCACCTTTATGGCGATATTTCGAAAAGGCGTTCACATATATAACTAAGGCCCACGCCCTCTTAAAATACTCATTAAACCTTTAATTGATACTCATATCGTACAAACAAATTCTAGAGTCACCCCTGGTCCGCCTTTATGGCGATATCTTGGAAAGCCGTCCACCTATAGAACTAAGGCCCACGCCTTTTTAAAATACTCATTAACACCTTTCATTTGATACTCATATCGTACAAACAACTTCTAGAGGAAGGCCTAGTCCACCTTTATGGCGATATCCCTAAATGGCGACCATCTATAAAAGTATGGCCAACTTCCTCTTAAAATATTCTTTAGTACCTTCTATTTGATACACATGTCATACAAACACATTCCAGAGTTACCCTAGGTTCTTTTTACAACATGGTGATTTTCCCTTACTTTGTCTCCACAGCTCTCAACTGAGTATGTAATGTTCGGTTACACCCGAACTTAGCCTTCATTACTTGTTTTGTCTATTCTTAACTCCACTCCCATTTTTCACTCCCTTTCCTACTCACACTATCACTACCACTCACATTTTGACTCCCACTCTTATTCTGATAGCTAGTTGGTGGTGAAGGGCGCCTTATTGGATTGGGTCAGGGCAAATTGACATACAAAATTGAAAAAAAGTACTAAAACTACTATGGCACATGTATACTTTTTTGGGTAGAAACTTATCTAGGAAAGTCAAAACAAAACGAGACCCGACGGAAAAAGTAATTTTATACTACTATCGTGTTTTACGATCCGTGATCGAAAATAATTTTCACTCAAACGTTAGATACGAAACAGTGAACCTTTTTTTGAAAATGACAATAAATTATGGATATTATGAGTACGAATTTTCCTTATCTCACCTATGTTATTACTCCGATTCACCATCTTAGAGCTTTTGGATTTCAAAAATATTTTTCGATCACGGATTGTAATACACGATACAGGCCCTTTCTTAAGTAATCAAAGGCTTCAGTATGGTTAATAAACCCATGCCTACGCAAATGTATATTGAACTACGGAGCTTGTTGCAATCTGTTTTTTATCGAAAGAACGCCTACTGTTTTTTTTTCTTTAAGGGTTTATTTAACAATTCGATCTTAATTCACAAGAAAACTCCTTCGTTGTACAAGCGGCCATTTCTGTCCCAGCAATAGCTGTAACACAAATTATTTCATCAATCCTATGTACCTACTATAAACGCAGGATCTTAAAGCTTTAACGTGGACATATATATTTTATCTATACGAAAGGGGATAAACCACAAAAGGATTTGATTTTTAGGCCATCATTGCAGAATTCAACCAGTCTAAGCCAGTATCATAAAAAAATATTAAAATCCTGTTACCGACATGTTTTTAGATATGCTTACATACGTAAATATACGAACTACGATACACACGTGAATCTAGCAAATCTTGCTGTGTCTGTGATCTACTGCCTACTTTCAGATAACAACTATATATACAAATACAAATAAACTAAAATTTTGCAGCTGATATCAAACTGGTCCGAAACAAACTAAACTAGAAGCATGAGAAACTAAAAGCCCTGGATAATACTGAAAATATCTGCAATGTTAACCGTGTACTTATAAGCTCGGGTTGCTCATTATTACAAATCAACCAGTAAAGAAGGCTAAGGTTGGGTTTAACCGAACATTACATACTCAGCTGCCAAATTACAGCTTGCCAAACTTTTAAACTACCTTCTTTTAGAAGTGGGCGATGCCACGCCCATTGTCCAAAATTTTAGAAATTTTTAATTTGTGTCATAAGGTCACGAACCTACCAATTTTCATCGCTTTATCCGTGTTTGGTAATGAATTATCGCACTTTTTCAGTTTTTCGAAATTTTCGATATCGAAAAAGTGGGCGTGGTTATAGTTCGAGTTCGTTCATTTTAAATATCGATCAGAGATGAGTGCCCAGGAACTTAAATACCAAATTTCATTAAGATAACTTTAAACTAACTCAACTTATCGTGTTTACGGGCAGACGGACGGACGGACAAACGAACATGGCTAAATGAATTTCTTTTTTCACCCAGATCATTTTGATATATAGAAGTCTATATCTATCTCGATTAGTTTATGCCGTTATGGGGTACCGTTATGCGAACAAAATTAATATACTCTGCGGGCTCTGCTCAGCTCAGTATAAAAAGGTGGAATAGACCGCCCCTAAGAGAATCTCTAAAAAAAAATTTTGTTATCCTCGTAAATAAACAGTGAATATTACTGACTTGCTTATCAATAAAATCAAAACGGCGCAGTTTGGGGTATTATAAACAACGCTGTGGCCGCTGGTGATCAATCAATTGCTGAGGCATATGAAGGTGACATTTCAGTCACTTGAATTTAAAATTCTTTATTCTGAATATGAAAAACCTTCGTCTTGATCGAAGAACCTGTAGCGAAATTTGGTGATGATTGAAGTGTGGGAAATGCGTTTCCATAGGTAATACACAAGCAGAATTTAATTTTTAAATATATAGATTTGAATGGAAGGTGCCACGCCCCCTTTTTCCCAAATTCCACATTTTCTTGGTAGTGGTAGGGATTGACGTCATATAACTCTTTACTGAATTTCAATGTTCTGGCATGTATACCTTCAACTTATGCAGTACCAAAGATTCCATTTGAATGGGAGGTTCCACGCCCGCTTTTTCCCAATTCCACATTTTCTTGGTGGTGTTAGAGATTGAACTCATATAACTCCTTACTGAATTTCAATGTTCTGACATGTATACCCTCAGAGTTATGCAGTACCAAAAATTCTATTTGTATGGGTGTACCACGCCCCTTTTATATATCGAAATTATTTTAGCTTAAAACCTTCGTGTTGATCGAAGGAACCTATAGCCAAAATTTGGTGATGATTGAAGTGTGGGAAATACGTTTCCATATGTAATACACACACAGCATTTGATTTTTATATATATAGATTTGTATGGGAGGTGCCACGCCCCTTTTTCCAAATTCCACATTTTCTTGGTGGTGTTAGGATTGACCTCATATAAACTCCTACTGAATTTGAATGTTCTGGCATGTATACCTTCAAAGTATGCAGTACCAAAGATTTCATTTGTATGGGAGGTGCCAACGCCCTTTATATATCCCAAATTATTTTAGCCTAAAGCCTTCCCGTTGATCGAAGGAAACCTACAGCAAAAATTTGGTGATGATTGAAGTGTGGGAAATACGTTTCCATATGTATACACACACAGCATTTGATTTCTAAATATATAGATTTGATGGGGAGGGCACGCCCTTTTCCAAATTCCAAAACTTCTTGGGGTGTATGGATTGACCTCAATAACTCCTAACTGAATTTGAATGTTCTGCATGTATACCTCAAAGTATGCCCAGTACCAAAGATTTCATTTGTATGGAGGTGCCACGCCCTTTCTATATATCCAAATTATTTTAGCCTAAAGCCTTCCGTTAATCGAAGGAACCTACAGCAAACATTTGGTGATGATGGAAGTTTGGAAATACGTTTCCATATGTAATACACACACAGAATTTGATTTTTATACTCAGTTGAGCAGAGCTCACAGAGTATATTAAGTTGATTGGATAACGGTTGGTTGTACATATATAAAGGAATCGAGATAGATATAGACTTCCATATATCAAAATAATCAGGATCGAAAAAAATTTGATTGAGCCATGTCCGTCCGTCCGTCCGTTAACACGATAACTTGAGTAAATTTTGAGGTATCTTGATGAAATTTGGTATGTAGGTTCCTGAGCACTCATCTCAGATCGCTATTTAAAATGAACGATATCGGACTATAACCACGCCCACTTTTTCGATATCGAAAATTTCAAAAAACCGAAAAAGTGCGATAATTCATTACAAAAGACAGATAAAGCAACGAAACTTTGGTAGATGGGTTGACGTTATGACGCAGAATAGAAAATTAGTAAGATTTTGGACAATGGGCGTGGCACCGCCCACTTTTACAAGAAGTAAATTTAAAAGTTTTGCAAGCTGTAATTTGGCAGTCGTTGAAGATATCATGATGAAATTTGGCAGGAACGTTACTACTATTACTCTATATGTGCTAAATAAAAATTAGCAAATTTGATTAAGAACACGCCCACTTTTTAAAAAAAATTTTTTTAAATTCAAATTTTAACAAAAAATTTAATATCTTTACTGTATATAAGTAAATT
>JARSSU010040516.1:0-14609 GCA_029619165.1 Eurosta solidaginis
CACTTTGAAAAACTAATTAAAGTTCGGAAATACCAGAACTAAAATTTTTGAACTGTTCCTTACTTAAAACCTAACTACGCCATAAAATTTTAAATAGGAAGCTATGGGAACATCCTAAAATTTTATAATTTACAATAAAAACGACACCCTTGCGAATTGCGGAATCGTTTGAAAATCAATAAAGAAAACAAAAATTTGCCCTTTTTTTGAGAATTGCCCATTTTTATACTTAATGTGCTTATATATATTGTTGTAATGCTGTAGAATCACTTACCTTATTTCAATAATAGAGATAACAGTTCTATGCTAGTATCGATTATTTTGCTTATTAATAGTATCGAGTTTAATACTTAAGGCTAGTATGTAGGTGTATTTATAACAACTTTCCCCCCTCAGAGAAGAAAACTTCGAAATTACGTGAGATGAATGTAGTTTTAGGTTTATCTATTCTTCGTAGGGCTGAACCTTTTCATCGTACGTTAGACGTTGTTTTGGAACGCGCTGAAGTTGTGACCGTCTGGGCTCCGATACTGTCTGCTCCTCAGTAGTACTTCCATTTCTGACGATGTCGGTGGTTCTTCTACCTCAGCTTGAGTATTGGTGTCTTGAGCCCTGGTTGAAAAGAAATGGTCTTTGAGCTGCGATTTCTTCATCTGGTAGCTCACCATAATGATCATTTCTGTGTTCGGGAATACTGTCGCCGATTCGATGAATTTCGTTGATGTGTCGTTTCCATATTATGCCATCATCCAAGAGGACGGTATAGTGCAATTCCCCAAATTTTTGAGAATACGACCGAATTGATATTTTTTATCGTAGTAATCTCGCACTGATACACGTTCCTTCGTACAACTTCCGACTCGCCGGTTTAATTTGTTTTTCTCGGTCTTCTTGTGCTACTGGCAATAGCAAATCCAATCTTGAACGAATCTGCCTGTTAAACATTCGCTGTGCTGGTGATACGCCTGTGGATGTATTTACCATTCGACGGTAACACATTAAAATTGTTTTCCAATTTTGTGTCTATGTTTTCGTACTGCTGTGCATAGCTTTGAGCTTATCTTTCAGCGTCTGCACATACCTTTCGGTCTGTCCGTTTGTCGCCGGTGAAATAGTGCACTTCGTTTATGTGTAATACCATTGCTTTGCTAAAATTGCCTAAACTAATTCGACGTGAGTTGTGTCCCGTTGTCGCTCACTAATACTTTTGGAATTCCAAACGTTGCGAAAATTTGGCGGCAAACTTTGATTGTCGACTGTGTTGTGATATTATTCATTATATGTATTTCTGGCCATTTGCTGTATGCGTCTACCAGAATGAAGAAATACTTCCCCATAAACGGTCCTGCAAATCGATGTGAACTCTTTCAAAGACACTTGATGGTGGATCCCAAACGTGTGTTGAAATTTTGCTAGGATTTTTCCGATTTTGTTGGCATGAGGTACCGTTTAGAGTGATGTTTTCAAAATCCGAATCTAACCCAGGCCACCAAATGTAGCTACGTGCCAGTGTTTTCATTTTTGATGTACCAAAATGTGCCTGATGTAATTCCTCAAGCACAGCTTTCTCAATAGTGGTGGAATGTAAACAAGTGTACCCCTCAACAAACATCCTTCTTGAAGTGCAAATTCCTGTTGGTGTTTTCCAAATCGGTGTCTTTAGCAACTGTTTTTCCTGTTTCTTGCCCCTGCACAAGTTTGCTTAGTATTTGTCGTCTTTTATAGCTCTAGCCAAATTGTCCACTGCGACAGGCATATTATGTATGCAGTTTAATTCCATAATATCAATTTCGGAAATTGTTGCTACCGATTGTGCTCGTGGTAACCGTGAGAATGCGTCTGCATTTCTGTGCTCGGCTGATTTTCGGTACTTGATTTCGTAGTCGAACGAAGACAAAAAATTCCGTAATGTTGCATCCGTGTTGCTAATAACTGGCTGTAACGTTGTTGCGTAGCTGTCAGAGTTTGCGAGGCGAATTGTATTGGTCGTTCGGTACCGTCTGGGTAAATGTGACTTAAAACCGCCCCAACTCCTACCGGGCTTGCGTCTGTTGCCGGTACTAAAGGTAACTTTGGATTATAATGTACTAAATAACTGGACATGACATTTTTTGTTTGACCGTATTAAAAGATAATTTGCATTTGTCATCCCAAACGAATGGCACTTTGTCTTGAGCAAGTTATTTAGCGGATAGAGTACCGTGCTTAAATTTTCAAAAATCTGCCTTAATAATTTACTAAACCTAGGAACCTACCTCATCCTTGTTTGTTGGTTCTTTCATCTGTTGTATTGCCTCCATTTTGAAGTTTACTTCTATAGCGACATGCATTTGAGAAAAACTGTAATGAAATTGGAAGACAACAACCACACTCATATAGCAAAAGCACCATAGACAATCTTAAGTACGGCAGTTGACATAAAAATGAAAGCGTCAATATGGCTCACGGGGTAAGCGTGCGAATAAGCACGCATGGGTCGCGGTTTCGACGCTGTCTACTGTTTCTAATGTTTTTTTTTGTTTTTAAATAAGAATCACGGCCGGAGACCAACAGTATCCACAATTGAGTTGCGAGCTGAATTTGAAAGGCTTAACTTGAATTGCCAAAGCGTACGCGCCCATTTACAAGATATTTAACTAGACATAATAGCATCATCGCCGGATTTTCTAATTCTTCCGAGACGTGGATTGATAATGATACGTTTTTAGACATTCCCAATATCGATAAAGAAATCCAATTTAAAATACCATATACAAGAGCTGGTGGGGTTGCAATCTACCATAACACACATGACCGGGGTAGTTTTGTTACTCCACAAACAACACTCACGCAAAACAATTGGAATCAATTTCCGTTCAGATTTCTAAGGTGGGAGAAATATGTGCTTGTGAGAGTACATTGGGTAGCAACAAAACAATTGTAATTGTAGCAATTTATATTTCTCCCAATAAAGCAATAACTAAAATTATTGAATTCATCCACGAGGATTTAATAAAATATACCACAAAGACTACCACAAAATGCCGATGATTTTAAGTGGAGATTTCAATGTAAATTTTACCTCGGATACATCGATCTCATTAACTGAATTTTTCGCCACAAAATTTAATTTAAAGCTTTGCAGCAGTCGCACTGAATCTACAACGCCGATCAAAAACAGCAATTGACGCCGTGTTTCAAAGGAACATTGATCAAATCGAAACTAAGACATATGTTTCATATTTAGTTATCATAAGCCACTTGTATCTTTGTAGAAATTTGATTAATAATAATAAATTAAAGTCTAAAAAATATTCCTTAGTTTAATTTAAAGAAGGTTACACTTCAGAATTACCGATATCTGTCAACAAACAGATTTTCAGAGTATAAAATCACCATTCCTTTATTTCAGAGTTTATAATTCAACATCACCACACTCATATAGTAGCTAGTGATGCTTTGTACGATATGTGTGTGTGGAATTTTACGAACACACCACACTCATATAGCAAAAGCACCTTACACAATCTTAAGTACGGCATTTGACATGAAAATGAGAACGTCTGTATGGCACATGTGGCACGCGTGCGATTGAGCACGCAAAGGTCGCGGGTTCGAGGCTGGCTACTTTTTCTAATTTGTATATATAAATTGTCATATAATTTCTTTTTTTATCTATAGTGTATGTTTTTTTAATCATTTAACGCGAAACGTCACTTACATCATAATTGCATTTGATTTGTCTTTGTTATAGAATTTATTACGGTTGTGATATTTTGTAAGAAATAGAATTACCGATATCTGTAAACAAATGAATTTTCATAATTTTTTGGTTACGTTTAGGGACCAATATGCCGAAAGATAACAACGGGGCTCGTGATAGACGGCGAAATGCTAAATTAAAGACGTAAACTTCCCCTGGGTGTGCACCGCACACACTTATTTTTCTTTATTTTGTGGATGCCGTGACGATCGATCTTGTAACCGCAATATGTGATTGAGTTTGCCATGAACTGACATTTATTGAAATCCGCCCAAATGTTGTGTTTTTAAAGGCGTTGTAGTACGGTTTCTAGACGTTGAATATGCAATGTATCATTTGGTGCTTTATTTTGATGTCGTCGAGAAAAACCGTCACACCATCGATGTCTTAAAGAATGTTATCGATCTCGCGTTGCCATTTTGCTAGCCCTGTTGCAATTCCGTACATCAGTCTAGTGGACTATACCAAGTCCTTTATGTATTGAAAGTGTGAGAATACTTTGATCTTCTTCGTGCACTTCCATTGAAGATACGCTTTGGTGATGTCGATTTTCGTGAATTTCTCACCACCAGACATTTGTGAAAACAATTCTTCGATAGACGGCAATGGATGTTCGTGGATGAGAATGCAAGGGTTTATGGTGATCTTATAATCGACGCAAATTCTAACTTTGTCGTTACTTTTAGGTACTGGAACGATTGGTGTTGCCCATTCGCTGGTTGTCAACTTTTTTAATACGCCATTTTGTACCAAGTCGTCAATTTCTTTTTCGATTCGTGCTCGCATTGAGAACGCTGGTCGTCTTGCTTTCTTGAAAATTGGTGTTACGTTAGGTTTCAAGTGAATACGTGCTTTCAACCCGGTTAGCTTGCCTGTTTCTAAAGATATTTTGGCATCGATTTTCGCGAGTGTATGCTCGCCACGAAAAACTTTGTTCCAGTCCAACGGCAATAGGTTTAGCCACGCACGCCCCAATAATGGATGGCGTTTTGATTCGAAAATGTATAATCGTAGGTCATACATTTTCCCCTTAGAAGCGACGTTGACATACACGAAATCGAATACCTTGATATTATTTCCAGTGTAGGTGACCAGGTCTATGTCCAGTTCGTGTAGTTGTTGTTCTTCAATGCGTCCAATTTGCTGATTGTAATCGAGTTTGCTCATAATTGCGACCGGTGCGCCGCTGTCAATTTCAAAAATCTAAAAAGAAAGAGTTTACTTGCATTGTAATCCAAAATTTTCCTTGGTGTGTGCTTAGCTTTGTTCCGACGATATGGCAGATCTTTTCCACTTCACGATGCTCAGCGTAGTTAGCCTCCGTTTGGTCCTTCTGCTGCCGTTTCGTTTGATGCTAACTTTTTTGTGTGTCCGGATATGTGGTATTCGTACAGTATACATTTTTTTCTGCACATTGTCGTGAAATATGTGGTCCGCCACAACGGTAACAGCTTTTTTCGATGCTTTTCCTGAGTATTTATTGGTATTCTGCGACCGATTTCCTCCCGATGCACGATTTGTCTTTTCCTTGAGTGATACTTGCCCAACATCTTGAGGTTATGTGTCATTTCGGCATTACCTTTTTCAGACAGTTCATGTTCTCGAGTGTTAAATCCGTTTTTTCTAGCAACGATTTCGCATAACTTTGCTTTTCAAACCGAAAACTAGTTGATTTCTTAAGTTTGTTTCGAGATATGAACCGAAATTGCAATGCGTAGCTATTTTCTTCAGTTCAATCAAAAATTCGTCACTGATGGTCATGTTGCCGGCTTAGGTGGAAACGATAATTTCTACGATTTCTAGCGGCTTTGGTTTCAAATATTTCAGCCAGTGTCTTACAAATTTCGGCGTATTTTTCTTTTCAGGTTCGGCCGGCGCTAACTTGTCGCACAATGTATTGTACGTTGCATAGCCGATGTGATGTCGCAGCAAATGAACTTTTTGTTTCCTGTGTTTCATTTATAGCAAACGCGCTGTCTAAGCGTTTTTGCCAACGACCCCATTGTATTTTTTTCCTTGTCAAATTCCTCGAATTGAAAAAAGTGCTGACTTCCTCGTGTTGTCACCATTTGTCCTATTTGCTGTGATTGAGTCATTTAATTTTGTATAATGATGTAGGAAATAAATTTCGATTTGTCCGAGTAGCGGCGATTAGACAAAAATGGACAATAGTTGGGATATCTCCAGGTGTATTCTACCGTCCTCGTCGCCACTTTGTTGTAATTCTGTAGAATCACTTACTTTATTTCAATAATAGAGATAACAGTTCAATGTAGTATTGATTATTATGCTTATTAATAGCATCGAGTTTAATATTTAAGGCTAGTATGTAGGTGTATTTATAACATATATATATATTAGTTTTGATTTGATAACGGTTGGTTGCCGAAACAAAATTTGATTAAGTCATGTCCGCCCGTCCATCTGTCCGTCGTAACACGAGCAAATATTGAGATATATTCCCCAAATTTGGTACGCGGGCTTATCTGGGCCCAGAATAGAAGACTGTATTTAAAATGAGCGAAAACGGACGATAAGTACGTCCACTTTTTCGATATAAAAATATTTAGAAAAGTGGCATGATTCAATCACAAGAGGTTTGCTCGACTGACACATTTTTGACAATTGCAGCCATTTTGCTCCCAAATCGAATTGACATCCGTTAACTGTGTTGTTTCTTTGCAATTTTTCGAAAAATATTAGTAGTAGAAATAGGATCAGTTTACAAATACCCGATAAGTACTGAACTGCATAATTGCGTAGAAAATTTTTTTTAAATTTTATGGTGTATTTATTAACTATGCTATGATCTACTATTGTGGCTGAACATAGGTTTTATGAAAAGTAACGGGACACCAAGGAATTCTTCACTTTCGTAAACCTATGAACATACGAAACCTAAACCAAGTCAAAATTCATCGTTCAGCGTCAAAAACTGGACTAGTGAATCGATTCACGTGAAAACGTCATTAGTAAATAATGGAGATGCCATAACGAAATGTACTCTAGAACAGAAGTCGACTGCTAATACGCGTCTAAAAATATCGAGAGAGGTGACCTCGACAACAATAATTCGAAAGCGGGAAAAGGAAAATTTTATCTCTGTCCGGAGATATTTGCAGTTGAAGTTGGCAATTTTCGTGCGGTTGTTGTAATGTTGTTGTGCACTGAAAAGATTTTGTGTACAAAGGGATTTTGCACCACTTAATTTGATCCCATCTCATTGGTGGACCGGCCAGGGTAATTTTTATAAGCTCGGCTGAAGGCGAGAACGAGTTACAATTTTTATTTTCGCCTTCGAATTATTGTTATCGAGGTCAAGACGCGTCTTTTGGACACCTCTCTCGATATTTTTGGGCGCGTATTTGAAATCGACCTTCGGTTTGTCCGGAACACTTCCATGAATATTTAAAGGAAAAGAGCTTTCCGAAATTTCAGAATAAAAAGGTGAATACTCCTGTGTAGCAGGAACGCACAAAAGCTTAACTCTTCTTCAAAGTCAAGTCGAAATATAAAAGTTCTAAGACAATAAGTCATTTTCTTTTATTTTTGTTTGTGTCAGTTCATTGCGGCTGCTGAGTAGAGTATCAGCCCATGTCGGCTGCCTGTTCAAAATCTTGCTATCTCAAAATATTTTTCAAAAATTTCCCATTTCAGGATTTGTCACAAAATCGCCCTATATTAGAGTTAGATTTAAGAACGCTTTATCTGAGATGCTTTCATTAACTCCCTTTTATGTCAAAATGTATTGAACCTATGGGGTGATACTCTATCTCAGAATGCTTTTCATTAACTCCTTTTATGTCAAAATGCATTGAACCTATGCTATGTTTTTGAAACAAATTTTTAAGTATTTTTGAATAAAATTCTAACGTAAGGCGTTCTTCAAAAAAATTCTGAAATAATGACCGAACCAATATAACTTTATCAATTCACGAAATATTAAGTAGAAATTTAATTATTTCCCCAAAAACTTTTGGCGTTTACAAATTTATTATCACTACTAATATACTACCAAAGATACTCTTCTACTACAATTTTCGCTGAAGGGGACTGAATTTTCCCCGTTTCCTTACTTCGTAAAAGCAACCCGTCCAGATTTTTCACTTTGGTAGTGTCAAAGATCTGTCATCATTGGAGAACAAACCTCTAGTAATTGAATCATGGAAAAATGGAAAAATTAGATAATTCAAAAAGGAATACAGCTAAGCTAATGAAATTTGGTAAGTTGATTGATTTTATGACGGAAGGTAAAAATTCCAAAACATTTTGGAATATAGATGTGGCACCAACCACATTTAGAAGAAGAAAATTGGAAGTTTAACAAGCCGTAAATCAAAAGCCGTTAAGGGTGTTACTACATTGACATTTGACAGAGAGACTGAGTGAAGATAATCCAAATCGGTTAAAGAACACGCCACTTTTCTATAGGTTCAACCCTAACAAAGTTTGTAATAACTCTATGGTATTTAACTGTATTTTACTGATATTCTATCTCAGTAGTGGTATGGTTGAGCTAAAAATTTAAACTAATCTAAAATGGCGTGACCCCCTTTTTTTATTACTCTTTCCAAATCGTATGAAATCGCCTGAAAGCCTCTCCTACTTTTTATACTCAGTTGAGCAGAGCTCACAGAGTATATTAATTTGTTCGTATAACGGTACCCCATAATGGGATAAACTAATCGAGATAGTTATACAGCCCAATCTAAACAAAATTCCGTGCGAGTTTTTCCCTTCTCCCATTCTTCGTATTCTAAATAAAAATTTCTGTCAGTTTTTTCACTTCTCCCTTTCCTCCTATTCTGAACAATATTCGAAAAAGCGGAAACCGGTTAGGGGAGAAAAGTAGGTATTATGAATGTGAGCGAGAGGGAGATTTCTCTGCCATTCTTAGGATTTTTTTCACTTGTTAAATTAAAGGGAATGCATCTAAATAGTGAAAGGAAATTGATTCTTGATGATTTGTGCTAAAATATGTAGATTCTACCACAATATTCTTTACTTTAAGTCGAAAAGTATATCATAAGCAACGGAAGAGCTCTTGGTATATTTGATGCAGCCATCCAGAAAATGGGCAATGATTTTTTAAGAAGGTTTCAATAGATTTTGACATATGACCAATTCAACTCGACTTTGCCGCCAGAAAATTTCTTTGTTGAATGGAAGCAGGCAAACTCCGGCGGATTTGTGTTATCCCGCCGTCTTCTTCTCCTTATGCTCCTCTGTTGATGTTGCTGTGGCAATACTGTGCATTGTTTATATTTTATTTCTTAATTTCAAACAAATTTGCACAAAAACTAAACTTCTAAATTTTTAAATAAAATAAGAAATGCGCAACGAAATTTCAATGACAAAACTGAAATACCTATTCCCCAATTATTGTTCTCCCTAGGAGAAAATAATTGGAGGGAATATTTAGAATTGGGGCCGATAGACTTCAAAATGATCTGGGCGAAAAACGAAATTCATTTAGCAATGTTCGTCCGTCCGTCTGTCTGTAAACACGATAACTTAAGTAAATTTTGAGGTATCTAATGAAATTTGGTACGCAAGTTCCTGGGAATCATCTCAGATCGCTATTTCAAAACCGAAAAAGTGCGTTAATTCATTACCAAACACGGATAAAGCGATGAAACTTGGTAGGTGAGTTGACCTTATGACGCAGGAAAAAAAATTGTAAAATTTTAGACAATGGGTATGGCACCGCTCACTTTTAAGAAGGTAATTTAAAAGTTTGCAAGCTGTAATTTGACAGTCGTTGAAGGTATCGTGATAAAATTTGGCAGGAACGTTACTCCTATTACTATATGTACGCTTAATGAAAATTAGCAAAATCGGAGAAGGACCACGCCCACTTTAAAAAAAAATTTTTTAAAGTAACACATTAACAAAAGATTTAATATCTTTACAGCATAAAAGAAAATATGTCAACGTTCAACTCCAGTAATAATGCCATAAGTCGAACAAAAATTTACCAATCCTTGTGAAATTCGGTAAGAGCATAGTTTCTGTGACGATAACTGTTTCAATGAAAATTAGCAAAATCGGTTGAAGCCACGCCCAGGTTTTATACACAGTCGACCGTTTGTCCTTCCGCTCGGCCGTTAACACGATAACTTGAGCACAAATCGATATATCTTTACTAAACTTTGTTCACGTACTTATCTGAACTAACTTTATCTTGATATTAAAAATGGGCGAAATCCGACTATGACCACGCCCACTTTTTCGATATCGAAAAATGAAAAAAATGCCATAATTCTATACCAAATACGAAAAAAGGATGAATGGATTGGTTTTTTGACGCAATATATAACTTTAGAAAGAACTTTGTAAAATGGGTGTGACACCTACCATATTAAGTAGAAGAAACTGAAAAAGTTCTACAGGGCTAAATCAAAAGCCCTTGAAATCATGGCAGGAATACTGTTCGTGGTATTACATATATAAATAAATTAGCGGTACCCGACAGATGATGTTCTGGGTCACCCTGGCCAGATTTTGGTCGACATCTCGAAAACGCCTTCGCTTATACAATTAAGGGTCACTCCCCTTTAAAACCCTCATTAATGCTTTAATTTGATACCCATATCGTACAAAAACATTCTAGAGTAACCCCTGGTTCACCTGTTATGGCGATATCTCGAAAAGGGTTCCATGAATAGAACTAAGGTCCACTCCCTTTTAAAATACTCATTAATACCTTTCATTTGATACCCATATCGTACAAAACACATTATAGAGTCGCCCCTGGTCCACATTTATGGCGATATCTAGAAAAGCAGTCCACCTATAGAACTAAGGCCCACTCCTTGAAAATACTCTTTAATGCCTTTCATTTGATACCCATGTCATACAAACACATTCCAGGGTTACCCTAGGTTCATTTGCCTACATGTGATTTTCCCTATTGTCAAAAGATGAAGAAAATCGTTCCAACAAAAAATAATTTAAAAAAATTTAAGTAAGCGGTTTTATTGAAAACAATACTTACGTGAAGTAATAATAATACTAAAAGCTAGAAAGTAATTAGGTAGGTCCTAGGTACTAGTCATCACACTCCTCATCAATCTAGGGCGTTGATCAGGCAATTAAATAAAAGCGTTGGGCGCGTGAAATTTCTAAAAATGTGAAGCGTAGCATAACTTTGTTAAGGTTCAGTTGGTCTTATATATGAATATTTTACGCGTCCAAAGCTTTTATTTAATTGTCTGATCAACGCATAGATTGATGAGAGTGTGATGACTAGTAACTAGGACCTACTAATTATTTTCTAGATGTTAGTATTATTATACTTCATGTAAGGATTGTTTTCAATAAAACTGATAAACCGTATGTATTTAATTAGCGAGCTTTGATAATATTGCTTTATACAATGGTTTTGTTATTGATATTAGAGAAAAATTGTAAAGTTTACAAACGCCGATGTTTACTAGGGACATGTTTCTGAATTCACTTCTTCATCAGCTGGCTTTTCGGGAGCTGAATATTGAACTCGAATCTCCAACATTCATACCAGTGCAAATGCCTTTAGCTACTCAGCCATATGAATGTCCCGTTGCTCGCATTACAATTGGTCTCTAAGAATTGCCGTTTTGTTTCTATTCCTTTATTCACCATGTAGGCACATATACTCTGTATATAGTAGTAACATTTGTTCGATTTTACAGTATTGTTTTTAATACTTCCGCTGTTACTATTATATCAATATGATCATATGTATTTAATTAGCGAGCTTTGCTCATTTTGCTTTATACAATGGTTTTGTTATTATATTAGAGAAAAATTGTAAAGTTTAAAAACTGCGATGGTTACTAGGTCATGTTTATGAATTTCACTTCTCAACAGCTAGCTTTTCGGAAGCTAAGCATTGAACTCGAATTCCAACATTCATGCCAGTGCAAAGGCAGATTGCCTTTAGCTACTCAGCCATATGAATGTCCGTTGCTCGCTTTACAATAGGTCTCTAAAATTGCCCTTTTGTTTCTATTCCTTTTATCACCATGTAGGCACATGCACTCTGTATGTAGTTTATTCCTAATAGTGGATATGATTTTTGGCACGCTATGAAAGCTTAGTAACATTTGTTTGGATTTTTACAGTATTTGTTTTTTATACTTCCGCTGTTACTATTATATCAATATGATCATATGTGACCCGGCCTATGAAAAGGTGGCTTATGACTCAAAAAAGAAACAGCTGTTAAAGATAAACAATGTATTTCTTCAGTTTCTTAGTAGTTTTTCTTTTGCATTATTTTTTAGTTATAAACTACTTTTCATAGGCCGTGTCACCATATGATCATATTGATATAATAGTAACAGCGGAAGTATAAAAAATAAATACTATAAAAATCCAAACAAATGTTACTAGGCTTTCATAAGCGCGCCTAAAAATCATATCCACACTATTAGGAAAAACTCATACAGAGTGTATGTGCCTACATGGTGAATGAAAGGAATAGAAACAAAAGCAATTCTAGAGACCAATTGTTAAAGCGAGCAACGGGACATTCATACGGCTGAATAGCATGAATGTTGAGATTCGAGTTCAACGCTCCAGCTCCCGAAAAGCTAGCTGATGAAGAAGTGAAATTCAGAAACATGTCCTAGCAACCATCGCGTTTGTAAACTTTAAAATTTTCTCTAATATCAATAACTAAAACCGTTTAACTTAACAATTTTTTTAATTAGTTTATTTTCAATTTTTAGTCTTTATTTAATTGCCTATTATTTCTCATTCTATTGAGTTCATTTAGTGACTCATTATTACAAGGACTCTTTCCTGACGATTTGTTGCAGTCTAAGTCCTCAATACATAATCCTTCCAAAGACTTTACTCGACTCTGCGCCACGTTTGCTTGTCCCTCCTCCAACTCCAAAATATTTTGATGTTACTTCTACCGGGACTGTATGTATATTTGTTCCAAATATGAGCCAAATTGGACATCAAAGGTCGCTTTCTATTCTTGTATGTATTATGTGTTCCAAAACATGAGCAACTCGGGCACACAAATAAGATTTTTGTGAATATCTCGATCCTTGCGCCACCTACGGCGATTTTTTTTCATAGGTTGCTTTCTATTCTTGTATGTGCCAAATCGGGCCACAATTACGATTTTTGTGGAATATCTTGATCATTGAGCCACCTAGCGGCGATTTTTTTATAGGTCCCTTTCTATTCTTGTATGTATATCGATCCTTGCGCCCCCTAGCGGCGATTTTTTCTTATTATTGCATTGTTATCGGGTTCTGAACTATATTCCAAGCTTCAAGCTTGTAGCTTATCGGGAGTTACTTAAATTTCAATTACAACAAGTAAAGGTGTCTAAGTTCGGGTGTAACCGAACATTATATACTCAGCGTGAGCTTCAATTGTACATTTCATTTCAGATAAATTACTTTTCTACATAACACGTGGCACCGCCCGTTTAAAAAAAATGTCTCCCCATTTCCTCTTACAATAAAACTTGATAAGTGAAATATCATTGATTCAAAACTATTTTTTGCTAAGTTATAGCTTATTATTCTAGTCTACGACCCTTTTAAACTTGTTTTATATCTAAGTTTGCCGTGGTCTTTAACCGATCCCGTCCATTTTTACTAGAATATTTTCTGCTATAAGGAAAATATGTGTACACAATTTCATTACGATATGTTAATTTTTCTTCGAGTTATGGCTCCCGAAACATAGAAAATTGCTTAGTCATAAAAGGGCGGTGCCACACCCATTTTCAAAAATTTAGTGTTTTCCAATTTAATGTTATAATTCAATTTAGAAAGTAAATTCTATTGATACAAAGCTCTTTTTCGCTAAGATATAGCTTATTATTTTCGTCTACGACCCTTTTAAAAATCTTTTATATAAAAGTGGGCGTGGTCTTTAACTGATCTCGTCCATTTTTTCTAGAAATATTTCCTGCTATAGGGAAATTTGTGTACCAATTTTATTACGATCCGTTAATTTTTCTTCGAGTTATGGCTCCCGAAACATAGAAAATTGCTTAGTCATAAAAGGGGCGGTTCGCCACCCATTTTAAAAAATTTTAGTATTTTCCAATTTAGTGTTATAATTCAATTTAGAAAGTAAATTCTATTGGTACCAAAGCTTTTTTTTGCTAAGATATAGCTTATTATTTTCGTCTACGACCCTTTTAAAAAATTTTTATATAAAAGTGGGCGTGGTCTTTAACCGATCTCGTCCATTTTTTCTAGAAATATCTCCTGCCATAGGGGAAAATTTGTGTACGATCCGTTAATTTTTCTTCGAGTTATGGCTCCCGAAACAGAGAAAATTGCTTAGTCATAAAAGGGGCGGTGCAACGCCCATTTTTTAAAATTTGAAGTTTTTCCTATTTATTGTTATAAATACACTTGGGAAATGAAATACCATTGATATAAAGCTCTTTTTTGCTTATTTTATTCGTCCACGACCCTTTTAAAAATCTTTTATATAAAAGTGGGCATGGTCCTTAACCGATTTCGTAAATTTTTTTCAAAGCATTACTTATAGTAAAGGCAACCTCTCTGCGAATTTATAATATTTGTAAAATTGATTTTATCACAAGTGGGGCGGTGCCACGCCCATTTTAAAATGTTGTTTTCAAATTTTATAAGAGTCTCACGGAGCCACGCCCATTTTGAAATTTCTTTATTTTTGTATTTTGTTTGCACCATATCATTGCTGGAGTTGAATGTTGATATAATTTACTCATATAATTAAAGTATTACATTTTTTATTAAAATTTGACTTAAAAAAAAATTTTTTTTAAGTGGGCGTGTCCGTCATCCGATTTTGCTATTTTTTATTTACCACACATATAGTAATAGCAGTAACGTGCCTGCCAAATTTCATCATGATATCT
>JARSSU010040517.1:0-35690 GCA_029619165.1 Eurosta solidaginis
TAATGATTTTAAATTTAACAGAACAGGCGCCGATGTATTTACACAGTTGCATCAGTATGTTAGAGATACACACCAATATGTCTGTGCGGAATGCGAATGACTTTCGTTCGACTAGGATCCATAGGACGACGCGGCTCCAAAACACATTCTTATATGATAAGGGCCTTCAACATATTTAACTCGTTACCTGTATTATATCAAACGAGAGAATATATTATGAATTTCATAAACGGCTATGTATAGATCTATCGAGGCTAAAGCTACTTTTATTACTTTTTACATTTTTTATACTTATATATATATATCATACACGTCATGTGAATTGAAAATGGAAGTTGTGCTCTATTTGAGTAATGTGAATTCTCAAAAAATATGTAACATCTCATATATAATATCAATCTATCTCTATCTATCTATCTCTCTATATATGGTCGTGTCACACCTCATTTTACGAAAGTGTTTTTTCCAAAGTTATATTTTGACGTCAATCAACGCAAACTCCAGTTACCATGTTTCATTCCTTTTTTCGTATTTGGTATAGAATTATGGCATTTTGTTCATTTTTCGTAATGTCGATATCGATAAGGTGGCGTGTTGTGGTCGATTTCGGCCTTTGTTATACCAAGATAAAGTGAGTTCAGATAGTATGGGCTGTGGCTAAGTTTAGTAAAGATATATCGGTTTTTGCTCAAGTTATTGTGTTACCGCGCTCCCTCGAGCGGACGACAGACGGCGGACTGTGTATAGAAAACTGGGCGTGGACTTCCACCGATTTCGCCATTTTCACAGAGAACAGTTACTGCATAGAATCTATGCCCTACCAAATGTGAAAGGATTGGTAAGTTTTTGTTCGACTTATGGCATTAAAAGTATTCTAGACAAACTAAATGAAAATGGCGGAGCCACGCCCATTTTGAAATTTTCTTTATTTGTATTTTGTTGCATTCATATCATTACTGGAGTTGAATTTTGACTTAATTTACTTATATACAGTAAAGATATTAAATTTTTTGTTAAAATTTGAATTAAAAAAATTTTTTTTAAAAAGTGGGCGTGTTCTTCATCCATTTTGCTAATTTTTATTTAGCACATATATAGTAATAGTAGTAACGTCCTGCCAAATTTCATCATGATATCTTCAACGACTGCCAATTACAGCTTGCAAAACTTTTAAATTACCTTCTTGTAAAAGTGGGCGGTGCCACGCCCATTGTCCAAAATCTTACTATTTTCTATTCTGCGTCATAACGTCAACCCATCTACCAAGTTTCATCGCTTTAACCGTCTTTGGCAATGATTATCGCATTTTTTCGGTTTTTTCGAAATTTTCGATATCGAAAAAGTGGGCGTGGTTATAGTCCGATATCGTTCATTTTAAATAGCGATCTGAGATGAGTGCCCAGGAATCTACATACCAAATTTCATCAAGATACCTCAAAATTTACTCAAGTTATCGTGTTAACGGGCAGACGGACGGACGGACGGACGGACATGGCTCAATCAAATTTTTTTCGATACTGATGATTTTGATATATGGAAGTCTATATCTATCTCGATTCCTTTATACTGTACAACCAACCGTTATCCAATCAAAGTTAATATACTCTGTGAGCTCTGCTCAACTGAGTATAATATACCATTGTTTTAAATTAAGGACAATCATCTGATTTAAAACATTAAGTAATTAAAAATAATCAAACAATTAAAATTTATCAAAAAATTTATTAATCAAACAATTAATAATTAAATTTAATTATTTGACTAATTTCAATTACTTAATTATTTTTGATTATCTAATTATTTCCAATTATATGATATTTTGAATTATTAACATGAAAGAGAAATGTTTGAAGTAAGAAATAAGTGGCTGAAACCAATTGTACTATTGTATGTACATACTTGTGTACTCAAGAATATTAGATACATATTTATTCTTACTGATATGTATGTCGCTGCTTTTTGTAAACTTGTAAAAACAAATTGGAGAGCGTAAATTTGGCTTATTTACACCACAGACGTAAGTATATATCTGTATATACTTATATTTTTTACTCAGTTGAGCAGAGCTCACAGAGTATATTAAGTTTGATTGGATAACGGTTGGTTGTACATATATAAAGGAATCGAGATAGATATAGACTTCCATATATCAAAATAATCAGGATCCAAAAAAATTTGATTGAGCCATGTCCGTCCGTCCGTCCGTCCGCGTCCGTTAACACGATAACTTGAGTAAATTTTGAGGTATCTTGATGAAATTTGGTATGTAGGTTCCTGAGCACTCATCTCAGATCGCTATTTAAAATGAACGATATCGGACTTAACCACGCCCACTTTTTCGATATCGAAAATTTCGAAAAACCGAAAAAATGCGATAATTCATTGCCAAAGGCGTTAAAGCGATGAAACTTGGTAGATGGGTTGACGTTATGACGCAGAATAGAAAATTAGTAGATTTTGGACAATGGGCGTGGCACCGCCCACTTTTACAAGAAGGTAATTTAAAGTTTTGCAAGCTGTAATTTGGCAGTCGTTGAAGATATCATGATGAAATTTGGCAGGAACGTTACTACTATTACTATATATGTGCTAATAAAAATTAGCAAAATTGGATGAAGAACACGCCCACTTTTTAAAAAAAAATTTTTTTAATTCAATTTTAACAAAAAATTTAATATCTTTACTGTATTAGTAAATTAGTCAAAATTCAACTCCAGTAATGATATGATGCAACAAAATACAAAATAAAAGAAAATTTCAAAATGGGCGTGGCTCCGCCCATTTTCATTTAGTGTGTCTAGAATACTTTTAATGCCATAAGTCGAACAAAAATTTACCAATCCTTTTGAAATTTGGTAGAGCATAGATTCTATGACGTAACTGTTCTCTGTGAAAATGGGCGAAATCGGTGGAAGCCACGCCCAGTTTTTATACACAGTCCACCGTCTGTCCTTCCGCTCGGCCGTTAACACAATAACTTGAGCAAAACCGATATATCTTTACTAAACTTAGCCCACGTACTTATCTGAACTCACTTTATCTTGGTATAAAAAATGGCCGAAATCCGACCATAACCACGCCCACTTTATCGATATCGAAAATTACGAAAATTAAAAAAATGCCATAATTCTATACCAAATACGAAAAAGGGATGAAACATGGTAACTGATTGGTTTATTGACGCAAAATATAACTTTGGAAAAAACTTTGTAAAATGGGTGTGACACCTACCATATTAAGTAGAAGAAAATGAAAAAGTTCTACAAGGCGAATCAACAGCCCTTGGAATCTTGGCAGGAATACTGTTTAGTGTTATTGAATATATAAATAATTAGCAGTACCCGACAGATGATTTTTCTGGATCACCTGATCCACATTTGGTCGATATCGCGAGAACGCCTTCACATATACATCTAAGGGCCACTCGCTTTTAAACCCTCATTAATACCTTTTAATTTGATATCCATATCGTACAAACACATTCTAGAGTCAACCCTGGCCCACCCTAATGGCGATATCTCGAAAAGGCGTGCACCTATAGACCTAATGCCCACTCCCTCTTAAAATGCTCAGTAACACCTTTCGTTTGATACCCATATCGTACAAAACATTCTAGAGTCACCCCTGGCCCACCCTAATGGCGATATCTCGAAAAGGCGTCCACCTATAGACCTAATGTCCACTCCCTCTTAAAATGCTCAGTAACACCTTTCCTTTGATACCCATATCGTACAAACATTCTAGAGTCACCCCTGGCCCACCCTAATGGCGATATCTCGAAAAGGCGTCCACCTATAGACCTAATGCCCACTCCCTCTTAAAATGCTCAGTAACACCTTTCGTTTGATACCCATATCGTACAAACATTCTAGAGTCACCCCTTGGTCCACCTAATGGCGATATCTCGAAAAGGCGTCCACCTATAGAACTAAGGTTACTCCCTCTTAAATGCTCGTAACACCTTTCTTTGATACCCATATCGTACACACATTCTAGAGTCACCCTGGCCACCTATGGCGATATCTCGAAAAGGCGTCCACCTATAGACCTAATGCCCACTCCCTCTTAAAATGCTCATACCACCTTTCGTTTGATACCCATATCGTACAAACATTCTAGAGTCACCCCTGGCCCACCCTAATGGCGATATCTCGAAAAGGCGTCCACCTATAGACCTAATGCCCACTCCCTCTTAAAATGCTCAGTAACACCTTTCGTTTGATACCCATATCGTACAAACATTCTAGAGTCACCCCTGGCCCACCCTAATGGCGACATTTCGAAAAGGCGTCCACCTATAGACCTAATGCCCACTCCCTCTTAAAACGCTCAGTAACACCTTTCATTTGATTCCCATATCGTACAACTAGAGACACCCCTGGTCCACCTTTATGGCGATATCTCGAAACGGCGTCCACCTAGGGAACTAAGGATCACTCCTTTTCAAAATACTCATTAACAGCTTTCATTTGATACCCATATCGTACAAACATATTCTAGAGTCACCCCTGGTCCACCTTTATGGGGATTTCTCGAAAAGGCGTTCACCTATAGACCTAAAGCCCATTCCCTTTTAAAATACTCATTATCACCTTTCATTTGATACCCATATCGTACAAACACATTCTAGAGTCAGCCCTGGTCCACCTTTATGGCGATATCCCTAAATGGCGTCCATCCATAGAACTATGGCCTACTCTCTCTTAAAATACTCTTTAATACCTTCCATTTGATACACATGTCATACAACCACATTCCAGGGTTACCCTAGGTTCATTTTCCTACATGGTGATTTTCCTTATTTTGTCTCCATAGCTCTCAACTGAGTAGTAATTGTTCGGTTACACCGAACTTAGCCTTCCTTACTTGTTTTTATATTGTGATGCTGGAAAACACAGAATAATTAAAATTAATTAAAAATAATCATTTAATTGTATTAATTATGTAATTATATAATCAAATTAATTGACATTAATCAAATAATTATATTAATTATTTAATAAAAATAATCAAAATTAATTAAAATAATCAAATAATTATGTTTATCATTCCATAAGACAAACGAAAAAATAATTAAAAGTAAACAACATTGTTTGTATTAATTATGCAATTAAAAATAATTAATTAATTAATTACAAAATTTAATGAAAGTAATTAATTAATAATCATTAAAAGGGCATACCTACTGACACTTAATCATTAAACAATTGGCTGAGGAAAGCTCATTATAATTAATAATCATTAAAATTTTAATCATTATTTAACAGGTCTGCTTTGGACTAGGCAGTCAAACTGAAAGTAAAGTTTTTTCTCGGAAAACGAAAATCAAGTGATTTGATACAACTTTACAATTTTTTTTTAAATTTCGATTTCATAAAAATTTTAAAAACTAAGTAAACTCATAATTAATTTCCAGTTTTTTGATACAATTATGGGATGTTATATTCTTTTCATAAGCTAGTGTATATAGATCGCACTGAAGTTGACGAAACCCGTAAAAAGTGAAACAAGTTTTTTCATTGGGAAATTCTCAAATCTCATCTTATATGCTCCGGTGTGAAACTGAGATTTTGTTTACAGCCACAAAAACTAAAGGCTCGCAAGGGTTCAAAAGTACGAAAACCCGTTTTTTGCCCGTAGCTCACAATTCGGCGATGCCCGGTGAAATCTTGTTATGCAGTCATTTTTAGATATCAAGAGGGAGAGCTAGATATCTTTATTTTGTCGTTTTTTGTAGCGATTTGTAATATATTCTAATTAACTAGCTTAGAACGACGGTTCAGTTAACAAATCATTCTGCCACAGTGCAAGTATGATAGACCGGATGATGTCCGGATAATTGTTATTCTACGAAATACAAAAGATTGTATATATCGGTAGCATCATCGAAAAGATTGTCATATCAGATTCACAGCTGCATTATAATTTTCCGATTCGTTTTAACTAAAATTTTTCTTACACGTTACTCAGTTACTTTTCTTGTGATAAATGATCCAAATATGTTTGCAAATGAGCGCATATTTTGTATCAAATTGAAAAACACCCAGTTGACAAAACATATCAAAACAATCAGTTTGGAATGCAACGTAAAACCATAAATTAAAAGTATGACAATGAAGAGTGTATGGTCTTCATTTTGGGCTAGTTAAAAAAAAGTCATATGATATTGTGCAATAAATCATTCATGTTCTACGGTGTCTCCTTTGAAGCCAAAAAATCGACATCCTAATGAACTTAGTCTAATTTTTTTGTTGATGTACATAAAAAATACCACTTACGGTGACTGGTTTTATTGATCTTTTTTTCATCTATTTATTTTTTGGGATTGTCAAGCGAAAAGTGGAAAAGGTTATTATGCGCTGAGAAAATTTTACTTGAAATCTTCAGTGTCAGTTAAAAAGATTTTACAGTTTGACGGATACAATTCTATATGGCTTTGATTAATTAAAAGTGATGTAAAATAAGCATGCCCGAATGGTAGCCTACACTCAAACATGTAATAAATAAATGGTGCGTATTCGTACGCTCGTAAGAAATTTACTTCCTTGGCATCATAAAAAGATTATAATACTAATATATGCAAGGGGCTACCAAATTTCAGGCAAATCGAACCGTGAATAGAACTTGTTGAATAGATTGGTCCCTGGGTCTACTCTCCGGAAAGAAACTTCTCCGGAACGCTCCCCAGGAGGCTGTGAAGCTATCCTGTAACTTTGAACGAAATCGGCGCGGTACTTTCGGAGTCCACAAACTGCATACAAAGTTATGTACATCAAGCGGGGTCGATTTGTGTGACGAAAGTTACAGATATCGCGCCATCGATTTTTCGATTAGAATTTGTGCCTCAGGAAAAAAGTTCCACCACGCATACCCAAAAAATAATTTTCGAGCGTGCGAAAAAAATATGGCGAAAGGGTCAATTTTCGACCAAAAACACTCCCCCAAGTAGATCGACCCCGGTTAATAAATCGACCCAGTCTAATGTACATATTTCTTATGTATATTAGGGCGGGTCGATTTAAAAATCGTTCATTGCTCTGTGAAAATCGTATTCTAGGGATCAAAATAAGAAACTTGCCGAAGGAACATACTCTCTAAAAACGAATTCTGATGATCTCCCTTTGGGTCGAACTTTTGGGTAGGGGCAATTTCAATTCTACCTGCTGTGTCTTGTGGTGGCTTAAAAAAACAACACAAGCAATTTTACGATCTGCAATTGTGTCACAGTGATACCTTCATTTTTTAAAACGGTGAATAAAACCACAACTATGTTTACGACATGCAAATGCATCACAGTGATGCCCTTGGTTTTAAGGGGGTTGTAAAAAACGCTAATTTCTAATATTTTTTTTAAGTCTTTTTCTATTACTAAGTTAAATTCACTTTTTCATTTACATATGTTCTGACTAATAAATTTCTAAAGAGAAAAATAACTCCAAAAAGAAACAAGTAAGGAAGGCTAAGTTCGGGTGTACCGAACATTACATACTCAGTTGAGAGCTATGGAGACAAAATAAGGAAATCCCCATGTAGAAAATCAACCTAGGGTAACCCTGGAATGTGGTTGTATGACATGTGTGTCAATGGAAGGTATTAAGAGTATTTTTAAGAGAGGTAGGCCATAGTTCTATGGATGGACGCCATTTAGGGATATCGCCATAAAGGTGGACAGGGCTGACTCTAGAATTTGTTTGTACGATATGGGTATCAAATGAAAGTGTGTAATGGGTATTTTAAAGGAGTGGGCTTAGTTCATCGGTGGACGCACTTTTCGAGATATCGCCATATAAGGTGGACCAGGGGTGCTCTAGAATGTGTTTGTACGATATGGGTATCAAATGAAAGCTGTTATGAGTATTTTGAAAAGGCGTGATCCTTAGGTCCATAGGTGGACGCCGTTTTCGAGATATCGCCATAAAGGTGGACCAGGGGTGACTCTAGAATCTGTTTGTACGATATGGGTATCAAATGAAAGGTGTTACTGAGCATTTTGAAAAGGAGTGCGCATTAGGTCCATAGGTGAACGCCTTTTCGAGAATCGCCTATAGGTGGGCAGGGGTGACCTAGAATTGTTTGTACGATATGGGTATCAAATGAAAGTGTTAATGAGTATTTTAAAAGGAGTGATCCTTAGTTCCATAGGTGGGACGCCGTTTCGAGATATCGCCATAAAGGTGGACCCAGGGTGCTCTAGAATGTGTTTGTACGATATGGGTATCAAACGAAAGGTGTTACTGAGCATTTTAAGAGGGGTGGGCTTAGTCTATAGTGGACGCCTTTTCGAGATATCGCCATTAGGGTGGGCGCAGGGTGACTCTAGAATGTTTGTACGATATGGGTATCAAACGGAAGGTGTTCACTGAGTATTTTAAGAGGGAGTGGTCATGAGTCTATAGGTGGACGCCGTTTTCGAGATATCGTCATTAGGAGTGGGCCAGCGGTGACTCTAGAATGTGTTTGTACGATCATGGGTATCAAACGAAAGGTGTACTGAGCATTTTAAGAGGGAGTGGACATTAGGTCTATAGGTGGACGCCTTTTCGAGATATCGCCATTAGGGTGGGCAGGGGTGACTCTAGAATGTGTTGTACGATATGGGTATCAAATGAAGGTGGTACTGAGTGTATTTTAAAGAGGGGAATCCTAGTTCTATAGGTGGACGCCTTTTCGAGATATCGCCATTAGGTGGGCCAAGGGTGACTCTAGAATGTTTGTACGATATGGGTATCAAACGAAAGGTGTTACTGAGCATTTTAAGAGGGAGTGGGCATTAGGTCTATAGGTGGACGCCTTTTCGAGATATCGCCATTAGGGTGGGCAGGGGTGACTCTAGAATGTTTTGTACGATATGGGTATCAAACGAAAGGTGTTACTGAGTATTTTAAGAGGAGTGGGCATTAGGTCTATAGGTGGACGCCTTTTCGAGATATCGCCATTAGGGTGGGCCAGGGGTGACTCTATAATGTTTGTACGATATGGGTATCAAACGAAAGGTGTTACTGAGCATTTTAAGAGGGAGTGGGCATTAGGTCTATAGGTGGACGCCTTTTCGAGATATCGCCATTAGGGTGGGCCAGGGGTGACTCTAGAATGTGTTTGTATGATATGGGTTTCAATGAAAGGTGGTAATGAGTATTTTAAAAGGGAGTAATCCTTAGTTCTATAGGTGGACGCCTTTTCGAGATATCGCCATAAGGTGGACAAGGGTGACTCTAGAATGTTGTACGATATGGGTATCAAACGAAAGGTGTTACTGAGTCATTTTAAGAGGGAGTGGGCATTAGGTCTATAGGTGGACGCCTTTTCGAGATATCGCCATTAGGGTGGGCCAGGGGTGACTCTAGAATGTTTGTACGATATGGGTATCAAACGAAAGGTGTTACTGAGCATTTTAAGAGGGAGTGGGCATTAGGTCTATAGGTGGACGCCTTTTCGAGATATCGCCATTAGGTTGGGCCAGGGGTGACTCTAGAATGTTTGTACGATATGGGTATCAAACGAAGGTGTTACTGAGCATTTTAAGAGGGAGTGGGCATTAGGTCTATAGGTGGACGCCTTTTCGAGATATCGCCATTAGGGTGGGCCAGGGGTGACTCTAGAATGTGTTTGTACGATATGGGTATCAAATGAAAGGTGTTACTGAGTATTTTAAAAGGGAGTAATCCTTAGTTCTATAGGTGGATCGCCTTTTCGAGATATCGCCATAGGGTGGGACCAGGTGACTCTAGAATGTTTGTACGATATGGGTATCAAACGAAAGGTGTTACTGAGCATTTTAAGAGGGAGTGGGCATTAGGTCTATAGGTGGACGCCTTTTCGAGATATCGTCATTAGGGTGGGCCAGGGGTGACTCTAGAATGTGTTTGTACGATATGGGTATCAAACGAAAGGTGTTACTGAGCATTTTAAGAGGGATGTGGGACATTAGGTCTATAGGTGGACGCCTTTTCGAGATATCGCCATTAGGGTGGCCAGGGGTGACTCTAGAATGTTTTGTACGATATGGTATCAACGAAAGGTGTACTGAGCATTTTAAGAGGGAGTGGGCATTAGTCTATAGGTGGACGCCTTTTCGAGATATCGCCATACGGTGGGCCAGGGTGACTCTAGAATGTTTGTACGATATGGTATCAAACGAAAGGTGTTACTGAGCATTTTAAGAGGGAGTGGACATTAGGTCTATAGGTGGACGCCTTTTCGAGATATCGCCATTAGGGTGGGCCAGGGGTGACTCTAGAATGTTTGTACGATATGGGTATCAAACGAAAGGTGTTACTGAGCATTTTAGAGGGAGTGGGCATTAGGTCTATAGGTGGACGCCTTTTCGAGATATCGCCATTAGGGTGGGCAGGGGTGACTCTAGAATGTTTGTACGATATGGATATCAATTAAAGGTATTAATGAGGGTTTTAAAGGAGTGGCCTTAGATATTATGTAAAGGCGTTCTCGCGATATCGAACAAATGTGGACCAGGTGATCCAGAAAATCATACTGTCGGGTACTGCTAATTTATTTATATCATGCAATACCACTAACAGGTATTCCTGCCAAGATTCCAAGGGCTGTTAGATTTCGCCTTGTAGAACTTTTTCATTTTCTTCTACTTATATGGTAGGTGTCACCCCATTTACAAAGTTTTTCCAAGTTATATTTTACGTCAATACAACAATCCAGTTACCATGTTCATCCTTTTTTCGTGATTTGATAGAATTAATGGCATTTTTTTCATTTTTCCGTACTCATGTTTCGAGTTGATTGGTCGGATTCGGTCATTTTTATACCACAGTAAAGTGAGTTCGATAGTCGTGGGCCTGAAGTTTGATAAAGATATCTATCGGTTTTGCTCGAGTTATTGTGTTAACGGCCGAGCGTAGGACAGACGGTGGACTGTGTATAAAAACTGGGCGTTGGATTTCACCGATTTCGCCCATTTTCACAGAGAACGGTTACCGTCGTAGAATCTATGCCCCTAACCAAATTTGAGAAGGTTGGTAATTTTTGTTCGACTTATGGCATTCAAAAGTATTCTAGACAAACTAATGAAAATGGGCGGAGCCACGCCGTTTGAAAATTTTCTTTTGATTTTGTATTTTGTTGCATCATATCAGTACTGGAGTTGAAATTTTGACTTTAATTTAGTTATATAGAGTAAAGATATTATTTTTTGTTAAAATTTGAATTTAAACATAAAAGTGGCGCGTGGTCTTCATCCAATTTTGCTATTTTTATTTGGCACATATTAGTAATAGTGTAACGTTCATGCAAATTTCATCATGATAATCTTCAACGACTGCCACATTACAACTTGCAAAACTTTTAAATTACCTTCTTTGTAAAGTGGGCGGTGCCACGCCAATTTTCAAAAATCGTACTAATTTTCTATTCTGCGTCATAACGTTAACACCATCTACCAAGTTTCGTCGCTTTAACCGCCTTGGCAATGAATTATCGCATTTTTTCGGTTTTTCGAATTTTCGTATCGAAAAGTGGGCGTGGGTTATGTCCGATCTCGTTCATTTTAAATAGCGATCTGAGATGAGTGCCCAGAATCTACGTACCAAATTTCATCAAGATACCTCAAAATTACTCAAGTTATCGGTGTTCACACGGACAGACGTACGCGACGGACGAATTTTTTTTCGATACTGAGGATTTGATATATGAAGGTCTATATCTATCTCGATTCCTTATACCTGTACAACCCAACCGTTATCCAATCAAAGTTAATATACTCTGTGAGCTCTGCTCAACTGAGCTATAAAAACATTGCATTCAAAGTGGGATTTTTCAAATTTGCCCCTACGACCCAAAGGGGGAAACATCAGAATTCGTTTTAGAGTGTATGTTCCTTCGGCAAAGTTTCTTATTTTGATCCCTAGATATGATTTTCACAGAGCAATGGCGCATTTTTTTGTTTCCCCACAAATCGACCGGCTAATGTATATACATAGATTAATCTACTTAGTGCTCTAACATTGCCCGCACACATACCAAAATATAGAGCTGATGTTTAAGAATCTCACGAAACCTTTAGAATTTTAACGAGAGAGCATATTTCAAGAGATTTACGCATTCGAAACAATTAACAACCATAATATGCATATTATGTATGTCAAGCTCAGATGAAATGAAAATACATTCTACATACATACCTATAAATGCACATCGCGAAGAGTTACATACGCTAAAAAATCATGAATCGCATATTTAACATGTAGACATGTGACGCAGAATGTGATTTGGTGAAGTCCCACTCAAAGCAAGTTATGCTCGATACAGTTCGCAGCAAACACACACAAAACTGCATTCGTCCTGTTAATTTTGTGTTTTAAACTGTTAATGTGTGTGTTACATCTCTTAACAAATTAAGCATGCGTGAATTTTTATAACGCGATTAACAGTTCACTTCAAAACATTCCTAAAAATTACACGCAAGTAGCTGTTAAAATTAGCGACAATATGGCACATTATATTTCGCCATAGAAATTCTTCCCTAAATCTGAAAAAGTGATTTTCGTAAAAATTTAATTTATGTTTTTCCTCGGTATATGGATAATTTTCTTAAAAATAATGAAAATTGTCAAAGCTCTTATATCACTGAGCTAACTTGTGCAAGTATCAAGTATTCCTAATTGATAAAAGAGCAGAAAGAAAAATGTTAATGAAAATTTTATACAAAAATTGAATATTTTTACTCACTAAACTGAAATTTTCTTCAATTTAAAGAAAACTATTTTAAGATATGTTTTCCTCATTTTAGCTAAGTGTCATTTAGAAGGTTCAATGTACTCATTTTAAATCGTTCCGAGTTGGTTGGGCTAGATCTTAATGGTGCTTGTTACCAGACCATACCGAATCCATAGCCGGCAGAGGAAAATCAACAGCGATAGCACACCCCAAAATCTTCGGGGTGTATCCGCTACAACAACAAGAACAACAAATAAATGCTCAAAGAGCCTATACAGCGATTGGTCAGCTGCTTGTATGTTACGCGTCTTCCAATATGGTCACCAAGCTTAAAAGAAACACTGGAGGAAACTACTGTACGTGTCGAAACCTGGGCATGCATATAAATACATTTAACCTAAGAGGCCCCCGCTTCAAAGAAACTTAAGCAGTAATCTCCGTAAGCACTTGAAGGCAACGGCGCATAATACTCAGCCAGTTAAGAAACTGCAATAAGGTAAAGCGCTTACATTCCTAAGATCAACCCGACATACAAAATGCATGTTCCGCATGTAACATGTTCCCACATGCCATCTACCATCTTTTCAATTGTAATGTGGAACCAACACCTCCTAGCACCCATATTGCTTTAGTTCAACCCTGTTGGAACTTCACGTTTCCTTTGACTTCCGTTAGAGGATATTGATGCACCTAAGCAAGAAACCACAACACAAACTCTCCCTTTTGAAACAGCTTCGCTGTTTGAAAGATAAGAATCTGCGGTCGGTTATGAGCCTTAGTCATACATCAAAGTCGAGCAGAGTATAAATTTACGCTAGCGGCAGTAAAAGGGAAAATGGAGCCACTCTCAACTGAGAAAGTGGGTGGAGTATATCTTGGCTTCTTATGGTGTTTCAAATTGGCGTCAGATAGGGTGCGAAAGATTGAACTGGCTTGCTTTTTGATCCAGGCATTACAACTTAAAAGCCATACAATGAAATTACAATGCCGCTGGTACAACGCAAATATTCCCGTACTTACTTGTTTTCAAGTCATTCCGAACAAAAAGGCGCTTATTACTTTGTATTCAGTTTAAGTTACTACCGGCGAATACTTCAGTATGTGTGTATTTTTAAAGGGTATTGTTCCATTTTACTCAGTGTTGTCATATGTCATTCAAGTTGTCACTAACGTGTTACATTTCGGTTTTATTTTTGTTCATAAAAAACTAATTTTTTTGCAAATTATTATTGCAATGTCACTTAGAAGTTAATACTGCTGTTCTGCTGAGTCCATGCGCGCCACAATAAAGCTGCTATGAAAATAGTTTCATCATCATCATCAAATAAAACAGAAAACTCAAAATAATTAATGTACAAAATGTAATCCAACCGAGTGACCCGCAAAAACTAAATCATAAGTGACAGACGGTAATATGTTGTACTCAAGTTTTTTAGCGACTTACGTATCTATAGAACAACAAAAATAGAGTAAGTTTTCATGAGACAAAGAACTTCCGCTCATTAATTAAGCTAGTATAGCAGGCTTAGATGCTGTTGTTGGTTGTAGCGAGTAAGGACACTCTGCGAAGGCCTTGGGGAGTGTTATCGATGTTCATGGTACATTGCCGGATGCAGAGAGATCCGGTACGTTCCGCGTTTACAAGCACAATAAAGCTACTAGCCCGACCATCTCGGGAACGATTTCGTATGACCACATGCAACCTTCTAGGCCATCCCGCCCTTCCACCCCCTAGCTCAGGAGTTCGGGGTCGCCAGAAGCCTCTGCTCTTAATGAAACGGGATCGCCATGGATAGGTGAGGTTCAGAATTGGGTTGGAGAAGCTATATATTGCGCTGGAAGCCCCTTAAGATTGTTGCGCTACACAACCCTTGAATCAGTTTGGTATTTTAGTCGCCTCTTACGACAGGCGGGTATATTCTAAGCCCTTTACCCCCTCAGAGGCTCGCTGATAGTCCGAAAGTTCTACTAAAAAATACGGCGCCTGACGCTCATCATATCTGTCATGATTTGTGGTGCGGAATCATAGACAGTGTCGAGAGTGGCTCTTGGAGTGTTTGAGAGAAAAGTGCTGCGGAAGATTTATGGTCTTGTCAGTGATGCCTCCAGTATTGAAGGAGGTATAGTGATGAGCTGTATGAGTTTACGCAGATATGACGATAGTGTAGCTGCTAGGTCATTATATGCGATGGACGAAGACGTTTCGGCCAAGACAATATTTCAGTCGACACCACAGTATGGAAGCAAAGGAAGGAGGAAACTTCTACAGAGTTGCAAGAGGGAGGTAGGGGGAAGCTCTGATCTCCTTGCAATTGGTGTCAGCTATCGCAAAACAGGAATAGCTGGCGTGATTTGTTATGTAAAATTGCTTTAGGCGACTTAGAATCAACTAATTATGATGATGTTGAGGTAATATTATCCAGCTGATACATGTTTTCCAATATGCTTTCCTTAAAGCAGCTTTAGAATCCTTTGTGCTGCAGTCTAACAGAAATTTTTTGTAGCCCCTACTATCGGAATTGTGTCTAAGGTCTCGAGAAAACCGAATGTTAATACCGCTCACTTTTTCGCATAATTTAGCTGTAAAAAGCTGGAAGCATTTAGGGAAAAATGTACGTAAATTGTTAAGGAAAAATTTAGCATGGCTGAAAAATCATACCGCGTGATCCCGCATAGATGAAATATTTTAGTAAGGTGTATATTTTTCGGTGATCACTCGCATTGGTATAGACATATGAGTCGTAACATAAGTCATTTATAAAGCTTAGCTAGATCATAACAACAAAGAGTGGAGTAGCTACTGACGACTTTTTAATGGCTCCAAAGGTAAAGAGGTCGCGACGTACTAAATACACTGCTACTTTGTCATATAGCTCTTATATCTATCATTTATTTATTATATAGAACGTCGCACTCGCATTAGGCCTCGATGCACTGCGACCTTTATTTCTATCTATTGTGCGCCTATAGCTATTAGCGTTTTCTCACCTTATGCCAGAACATCATTCGCCCAAGAAGGTTCTGATTATATTCAGCGTGCTTTGCACACAGAGTATATTAACTCTGATTGGATAAAGGTTGGTTGTACAGGTATAAAGGAATCGAGATAGATATACACTTCCATATATCAAAATCATCAGTATCGAAACAAATCTGATTGAGACATGTCCTTTCGTCCGTCCTGTCCGGCCTAACACGATAACTTGAGTAAATATTGAGATATCTCCACCAAATTTGGTACACGTGTGTTATCTGGACCCAGAATAGATTGGTATTAAAAATGAGCTAAATCGGACGATAAACACGCCCACTTTTTATATATATAACATTTTGGAAAACACAAAAAACCTGCTATTTAGTAAATAATACACCTAGGATGTTGAAATTTGATTTGTGGACTGATATTGTGGAATCCTGATAAAAATTTGAAAACAAAAAATTTAAAATGGGCGTGGCACCGCCCACGTGTGATAAAGTCATTTTACAATTATTATTAATCATAAATCAAAAACTGTTAAACCTATCGAACAAAATTCGGCAGAGAGGTTGCCACTTTACTATAAAGAATGCTTGAAAAAAAATTAACCTAAATCGGTTAAGGACCACGCCTACTTTTATATAAAAGATTTTTAAAAGGGTGTCGTGGACGAATAAAATAGGCTATATCTTTGCAAACAAGGCTCATATCAATGGTATTCATTTTACCAAGAGCTATTTTAACAGTAGTGTAAAAAACTTCCAAATTTAAAAAATGGCGTGGCACTGCCCCTTTTATGACAAAGAAATTTTCTATGTTTCGGGAGCCATAACTCGAAGAAAAATTAACTGATCGAATCAAATTTGGTACGCAAATTTTCCTTGTAGCAGGAAATATTTCTAAAAAAATGGACGAGATCAGTTAAATACCACGCCCACTTTTATATAAACGATTTTTAAAAGGGTCGTAGACGAAACTAATAAGCTAATCTTAGCATTTTCTATGTTTCGGGAGCCATAACTCGAAGAAAAATTATCATATCGTAATGAAATGTGTACACATATTGTCCTTATAGCAGAAAATGTGTCTAGTAAAAACAGACGGGATTGGTTAAAGACAACGGCAACTTAGATATAAAACTAAGTTTAAAAGGGTCGTTAGACTAGAATAATAAGCTATAACTTAGCTAAAAATAGTTTTGAATCAATGATATTTTACTTATCAAGTGTTATTGTAAGAGGAAATGGGGAGAAATTTTTTTTTAAACGGGCGGTTGCCACGTGTTATTTAGAAAAGTAATTTATCTGAAATGAATGTACAATTGAAGCTCACCTGAGTGTATAATGTTCTGTTACACCCGAACTTAGACACTCTTTACTTGTTTTTAATGAACTTTAAATCACATCTGCGTGTTATATAAGACTGAATTTACTTTCTGAAACCTTGGTCTATTGCTTAAAACGGTACCGTTAATGTCAAGCTGAATCGTAATTAATTTTACCACCAACTTTGCATTCGTACATTGCTATTCATGACATTTGCCCAATCATCACAAGGGTAACCCTGCCACGAAAAGTCGAGCTAATCATCAAACTGTTACACATGTTGTTAATTACAGTTTACTTGTCATTTGTGACTAGTGTAAAACCAGTAATACCTAAAACACTACTTTATTTTCATGTACTTTTTCTTGTATTTTATCTTCAATTTTTGTCGCACTCCCTCCTAATACGGCTTCAGTACTAGTGTAAGTGTGTAAACTATATTTCAAAAAAGTAACGAAATACAAGGAAAATACAATCTAGTTCATAAAAAACAAACGAGCCTGTTTGTATTTTGATAGGTTTTTTGACATTCGGCCCTTTTTTCTTTATTTTTTCTGACACATGAAAATTGTATTTTTAGTTTGAAATTTTGGTGCATAAAAACACAATTAAAGTCAACTTTCTTGTGAAAAAAGTGAACCATTATAGACCGAAATAATTTTCGCGTATTATTTGCATTGTTTTTATTGTTAAAAGTGTTAATGCAAAAATAAAATGTAAAACATAAACAAAAACATGTCAAACTCATTAATTTTGGGGGAATAGTGGTCTCGCTTTTTCACGATAGAAATTGTTTTTGTGTTTTGAAGTTCCGATAAAGTTTCGTCAGTTTTTTTAGCTTGGAATCCAAGCAAAAATAAAGTAGTATCATATATGCTTAGAGGAAAAAACCTGTGCAAGTAAATATAAATTTTATATTATGTAAAATATAGATATTTTTCTGTTATACTTACTTCCTTTAACATCGACGGTAAACGTCCCAATCTATTTAGGAGAAATCAAAAGGAGACAGGAGGCAGCAAAAGCGTGGACAGAAGCGAAGGGCTGTAAAAATTTCTAAGATCATGTGCTAATCCTACGACGTTAGACTCGAAAAGCGGCTAGTATCTCTGAAGAGAGATGGACATACTAACTGGGACACTGCCTTAGGCGTCATATGATTATAGTTAGGAAGCCTAGATGATGTAGAAAGTGCGAGGTGCTGTAAAAAACGGTTGCTATTATGGGCGGAAGAGCTGCACGTTTCATGGCAGCAATTAAGCTAGGTCCTTCTAGTATTTGCCAAGAGTACAGAGTTACTCTATAACATAAGTCCTGGCACCTGATTAGCGCTAATTACGTTCGATCATCAAAAAATTCTGGTAACCCTATGGACCCATTCAGTCTATGTAAGGTATTATTGACCGACCAGTTCAACCCAACCTGCCACCTTATCAAATTAGTGAATGTAGGATCTTATAAAAGTAAAATGAAGAGATGAATGAAAGTGCCATAACTTCGAAAATGAAGTAAGCAGTAGCAGCGTTGCTAACCGATGTCAAGTCCACATAGAATATTTGCCGTTATGCTACATAAAGCACTATTCCAGTACGACTGGCATCGTCTTCTTATCAAAGTCTTCTCTACTTTAAACCCACGCTTTTATTTAATTATCTGGTCAACGCCCTAGATTGATGAGAAGTGTGATGACGTAGTACCTAGGACCTACCTAATTATTTTCTAGCCTTATTATTATTTTTCTTCATGTAAGTAATGTTTTCAATAACCAGTTTAACTTAAAATTTTTTTAATTACTTCATTTCAAGTTTTTAGTCTTTATTTAATTGCATGTTTATCTCATTCTATTTAGTTCATTTAGTGACTCATTATTGCAAGGACTCTTTCCTGACAATTTGTTACAATCTAAGTCCTCAATACATAATCCCTCCAAAGACTTTACTCGACTCTGAGCCACGTAAGCCTTGTCCCTCCTTAAACTCCAAAGTATTTTGATGCCACTTCTGCAGGACTGTATGTAAACATTTGTTCCAAAAATGAGCCAAATCGGACCACAAATACGAGTATTTTTTAATATCTCGATTTTTGCGCTACCTAGTGGCTATTTTTCATAGTTCGCTTTCTATTCGTGTATGCATTATGTGTTCCAAATATGAAAACAAATCGGACCACAAGTCCGATTTTTTTTATATATCGATCTTTGCGCCACTAGCGGCGATTTTTTCCATGCGTCACTTTCTATTCATGTATGTATATGGTTCCAAATATGAGCCACATCGGAGCACAAAAACGATTTTTGTACCGTTTGGCAGGGATTTTTTTCATAGTCGCTTTCTATTCGTATGTATTATTGTTCAAATGAGCCACACGGACCAGAAATACGATTTTTGAGAATATCTCGTCCTTGCGCCACTAGCGGCGATTTTTCATAGGTCTCTTTCTATTCATGTATGTATTATGTGTTCCAAATATGAGCCACATCGGACCAGAAATACGATTTTTTTAACATCTCGATCCTCGCGCCACCTAGCGGCGATTCTTTTTCATAGGTCGCTTTCTGTTCTTGTATGCATTATGTGTTCCAAATGTGAAAAAAATCGGACCATAAATACGATTTTTGTGAATATCCGATCCTTGCGCCACCCAGCGGCTATTTTTCATAGGTCGATTTCTATTCGTGTATGCATTATGTGTTCCAAATGTGAAAAAAATCGGACCATAAATACGATTTTTTGAAATATTTCGATCCGTGCGCCACTATCGGAGTTTTTCTTCTTCTTATTATTGCATTGTCATCGGGTTCTGAACTATATCCAAGTTTCAAGCATGTAGCTTATTGGGAGGTTACTTAAATTTCAATTATAAAATTCGTGCCAGCCAGCTAGCCTGTCAAGTCAAGCTATATAAAACCATTTAAAAACGCAGAGAAGCATCATAAGTAGTTATTGAAGAGTGGTATTTACAAATATAAGCATATGACTGAACTGAGTTAGTTGAGTTGTTTTGCTAACCAATTACGAACTTAAGTATGTTATACTACGTATACGATTTTAATACTGGGGTAATTTTAACAATTACGTTAGTACGTGTATATACAATGCAAATGCAAGATTGTATTCTTTCATAACTTCAATTATCAACAGAATTATGCAGAAATTATGGTAATATCACAGCAGAAAAATCGCGACAAACAATTCGAATTAGCCGCTATAAAACGCATTGAAACAATGGACGAAATATATTTACATATGTATATACTTGTACTTATTTAATAATGAATGTATTTAAGTTACGTATATAAAAGGCAAGATATACCATGCATTTGCAAAAATATTTCCACACTTAATATTGCACAATTGTGGCAAAGCAAGTTCAATGCAATATAATGCAAGTGACCTTAGTCATTGGCCTAAGTTAAGATATCACCATAGCCACATATACATATACACACATATGCATTTACATTATATTGCTGCACAATCAAACACATAAACTCCCATGACTGTTCTAGTTTTTGGGTTGCAACACATATATATGTATGTGTGTATATGTTGCACGTAAGCATTTGTAGTCACGGTACTTATTAAGTTAAGAGTTGAGCTTTGACAAAGGTTGCATGCCACATAAAATAAATTAAAAGTTCTTTTCTTTTTAACGTCAAAAGCCAAAGTCATGTGAATCGGTGGTGCGAAAATTATGTTATTAAATAAGCTCATACAAATACATCGGACAATGGAACGTCCACCCGCTCGTCAGCCACCTGTCGCTATATGTGTAAGAGAGTACTTTGAAGTTGACCTTCAGTCATGTGGAACGTTCTAACAACATAACATTTGTAATTTCTTAAATACTTACGATAAGAATGAATAAGGTTGTGCCACACATGTTTTCTTTAAGTAAGTATAAACCTTATGTTGTTTATTATTGTTCTGATATATAAGTATTTAAATTTTATGACTTTAGTATTATTGAGTATATTGTATACTAAGACACTTTATTCTTCATCTGTTTTCTTTTTCAAGCTCACTTCGAAATATTTTGAAAAGCTCTAAGGAAAAATGGTTTACACCAAATACACCTAAAATTGGTTTTAAAGGTGTTTACTTTTTTCTACAGTATGGCGGAATCCAACATGTAAGCGTAAGGTAATTATAGGTGTAAGTGCAAGCGTAATGTTTGTAAGTGGTACGTTATATGAGGGACTACAGTATGTAAGTATAGGGTATGTGTAGGCATAATATGCGGGAGTGGTGGGAAGAAACGAAGGGAAAACGGAGGCAAGGAAAAAAAAAGCTGTTGAGGATAGGATACATTAGAGACCAAAACAGAATCGAAAGAGGACAGTATGTTATGCAAGCTTTATCGCCGAATTATCGGATTTTTATCGACGGTTTTTATTCTGTTATGCATTTCTTTTCGACAAGTTATCGATTTATAATCAATATGTTATAATTTTGTTATTTGGATATTTATTAGGATAGGACATTATTTTGTTATCGAATTGTTAAAATTGTTTGTCGATGGCAAAAGTTATTTATAAAATATCGGTATGTTATCGCAAAGTTAAAGACTTTTTATTAAAAAAATAGCGACTTATTATATAGGAGTTATTGGCGTGTTATCGATTTGCTACAGATAAATTATCGGCTTATATCGGCGCGTTGTTGATGGGTTATTATCGAAAGATTATCGATTTTTTTTTCAAAGCGTTCTCAGTGTGTTATCGATAATAACGTATCGAGCATTTATCGGCTTCTAATAAAACAATAAATAGTACAAATGAATTTTTTAATGCCATGTCCCATTTTATACATTTCTGTAGATTTGCGATATCTTAAAATTGGGTGCGGTAATAATCCAATTTCGAATATATTTTGCACCCTGATAATCTCGATGCAATCGGGGTCCTTAGCTGACCCCGTCAGCCAATTTTCATTGGTTAATGTACGAGTTATAGTAACGAAACGGCACTTCTGCACTAATAGAAGGAATACGGGACTGGCCGAATTTATGAACCAATTCGACTTACTAATTGTATCGAAGCTCCCTCTTATGAAGCTGCGAGGATGGAGAAGAAAAGGATTCGACAAATTACTTTTTTTGTTGATGTGTGACTCTCGGAGGTAACGTAAATTGATTTTTGTTTCAAATCGAATCTGAACGTAATTGGTTGAATATGAGATAAGTAAAATTTAACGATTAGTTATACAAGGTTTACGCAGCCATTGGCATAGTTCAACGAATCAATACACAGCGAATGCATTGACTAGATCATGCCTAGATCATGAATAGATGTAGATGCCCCGGCCCAGAAAGCGTTCTTATCGGAACCTGTCTGTGCAAACAGGGGATGCACAATTCTCTTTTGGAATCTTGGGTGGGAACCAAGTCGAAAACCCGACGTTACCGTCGCGATTTGTTATATGGTTAAAACTGTTTACATGGTTGTATGACAAATAAGCAAGTTAGTAGGAAAATCTAAATGTACGGCACATAGAAGTGCATTAAATGACTCCGAGTGCAACCAGGAAATACAATAAAGTTTGAAATTCATTTATTTTCACTTTCTTTACTGCAGAAATGAGTAAAAAGAAATTCAAAACAAAAGTATAAAAAAAATATCAAGCGCTAAGCCACGGTATTAACAGACGAAAGGATGTACGAACGGCTGGTATAAAAAGTAGGTGTAGCTTCCACCGCTTTCGGGCATTTTGTTAATATATAGATTGCTTAAATTCTCTATCTCCTAGTCCTACAGACTTCCCACACATTACTGTTGCACTTGTGATCTAGATTAAAGGCTTCAACTATGCCAAGCTTCTTAATCGTCGGCTAATGTGCCAGTAGGTTCCGCAGCCATTGCTGTAGCAGCGACAGCTCTAAATTGCAAATTTTGTTGTGTGGCCGATGCCCAACTACGTCGAGGTAAAATGCGACTAAATTGAAATAACGTTGCCTCAATTTATTCTTGATTTCATCTTCATTCATGATGGCGCTTGCTTCACGAAAATTTAAAAATATCCTTCCTTTCTCATCTGTCTTGATTGGCAAAATTTCAGTATACACATTACGCGCCTTCAACAAGAAACCCTCTTCCGCATTTGATACATCATCATCTTCACATGCGCTATCAGCACCGCGTAGCGTCTCGTCGTCGCCTGCTTCAGCATTACCATTATCTAAACGAGCATCAAGCGATTGTGAACGTGGTGCCTTGCCATTTTGGTGATGATTATTAATATGTGAATGCTTTTTTTTGTTACGTAAATAAAAAGGATCGCGTTCACTAGCTTTAACATATTGCACGACGGGCCTATTGACACCCCATTTTGGACGATCGTCAACTTTGTTGTTATTATGGTTGTTGTGCATGCTTATAATGCTGCTGGCATTGTTGGTCCACCACTATCTTTGTGATTGCGTTTGTTACGATCACGTTCTTTATCATTATCCTTTCTTTTTCTTTATCCTTATCCTTGTACTTGTCTGAATCTTTATCCTTGGCCTTTGCTTTGAATGTGGTTGTTGTAGTGGTTGTGATGGTAGTTGTAGTCTCTTGATCTTTATCTGCCTCTTTGTCTGGTTTTGTTTTGCTGTTTGAAGTTTGCGTTGTTGTTGTTGTTGTAGATAATTCGCGCTTTAACAGCACTTTATAGAAATTTTCATGAAATAAACAAAGATCACAATTTAGTGGTAGCTCGGTTTGGGTCTCGACATCCTGATGTTCTTGCTCATTGTTGAGAAATTGATCAGTCAGTGCAGGTGTGATCTTTAATGGCATGAGCGCGAGCTCTTTTTGCTTGCTCTCATCTTCGGCAGCTTCAAGCTGGCTGCATTATCGGTGGCTTTTCTATCTGGGCACGCTTTTTCAATACTCTGTTCTTGTTCCTCTACAACACTTTCTATCTGATAGCCTTCCTCGGTAGAAACTGAAGTAATTGTGCGTTCCGTGCAATCGCCAGTAGCTTTTGGTGAGAGATCCATTGTTGAGGCGGGTGCGCTCGGCTTAAGTTGCTGTTGCATCCAATATGTGGCGATTTGCAGGTTTCCTATTGCATTTTGCAATCCAGAAATATCGCTGGTAACTGGTAATGGTATTAGAGTGGCTGGTTGCATTATAACGGCAACATTTTCTTGCACAGATCCGAGAATCTGCGGCTTCTTTATGTCTTTATTAAATCCATCGACAGTCACAGTTTTCTTACTGATATTTCGACGCAGATTAATTGGTGAACCGATAAGTACTTTTTGGTTTTCGTCTGCGACCTCCCCTCCTTCCACTTCTTTGACTTTAGTATTCTGCCTATTTCTGTCATTGAAATTGATTTTTCAATTTTCATTGCTTGAGTCGGAATGTCAGTATTTCGTTTGTTTTCCGTTCCGAAATTTTTGATGCCTTATTGGATTCTTCCACATTTTCTGAGTGCACTAAGCCACTTTACGCTGGTTCTCAGTTTACTTTTAACTTCAGGTTTTTTAATTATTCGGCTTTCTCCCGCTATGGTTTACCGATTCATTTCTTTTATAAGTAGTCTTTTTGAACAATTCTTTACCTTAACTTCATTCGCTTTAGTTACTTCTCAATCACTTTTTCATTAAGTTCTCTCTCTGTTTGCTCTACCTCCCGCTTCTGATCTCTCTCCATTATTGCTACACGTTGCTTACGCTTACGCTGTTTCTCCTGCTTTGCCGCTTCTTCAGCTTTGCTATGGCATCCAACATTGTTTGGTGTTTCTTCTTTTGCATTTCCTCTCGTTTCATTTGCTGTCGGCGCTCCCATTTCTAAACGCTCTTGCTCGACCTGATTTTGTCTACGTAGCCGTTCCTCTTCCAACATTTCTTCTTGCTTGCTACGTTCCATTTCCCATTTCCGCAACATTTCGCGTTCAAGCAATTGCTGTTTGATAGCATTGTGGTATTCGGTTGCCTTTCGTCGTTTATCAATGCGTTCTGCCATTATGTTCGGATCTACGGGTGCATTTTGTCCACGCAAATAAGAGGACTGCATAGATTGTGTATCGTCTTCGCTGTCTTTTAGTTCGTGTTGACTACGATTTAACCAATTCGGACCGTTGCTCTGTTTGAGTGTGTATTCGTTTTGAATAAGGCTATTATTCGTATGTTGTTGTTGTTGTAATTAGACCACTTAGCACGCTCGTGGTCTGTGTCAGGAAAATGCTGTGTTCTATTGAGTTGGGATCGAAGACAGTCTGGTCGCTGGGATGTACTTGATATGTATTAGAGGTTGAAATGTCACGCGTACTAATGTTCGAGGGACTCGGAGGTGCGATGTAGTAGCTGAAAGAGAAGAAAAAACAGTTAGATGAAGCATAACAAATCTGCTATATGCAAATGAGAATAGGTTAAAGTTGCCCTCGAGGTTTCGTAGGGCTTCGGAAATATTTGGCCGGGGACTCTGCTAAAGTAAGCAGTGAACCGGTTTTCGCTGCTGCTTCTCAGGGCAGATGCGTGCTCATTAAAAACTCTACAACTTACACAGTTTCCATAACTAACTAGTCCAGAACTTAGTTTTGTAATCTCGATCGTTAACCACTATACTACCCTACCTAAAATAATAATCCTATTCTGTTAGTGTCATAGGTAACTCATAATCTAGGAAAGAAGCTATCAATATGATGTATATATTAATATTATTTTTCGGTTGAGGGTCCAATACCCGAAAAAACTTTAAACAGGAACAATTTTGGGCGTCTCTGGAAATTTTTGCAACAACAATAAAAATCAGCGAATCGAGTGGAGTCGGGGGACATAAACTAGAACTCTTAAAATCGGCACAAAAATATGCATAGATATGTATGAACCAAAATGAAATGCAAACACATACATATATACTTAAATATGAAGGTAATCACCATTCGCTAGGTGGTATTTTTGACCATTCGATCTTTCTCAAAATGTGATATTGCGAATACTTTCGCTAAATCGCTTTGAACACACATACAAGCAGTTTATTTCTAATACCATGTAGAAGGAATAACGGATGGTTTCACATAAGAAGATGGTTAGAAAATGAACGGACGAACAAATGCTTTACATTAATATTCACATTGATTGGGCTTATTCAATACGTTTTTTGATCCTAATTTCTCAAGAAAATACTGCAATACACGCCCACTTATTTTCACTGTAGTCAAAAACTCACCTGTCATGGAAACTGTCCTCTAAGCCACAGTTATAAGAGCGTGCATATTGTAAGTAGAATTTAAATCTTGCCGTTGTTGTTGCTGCTGCTGCAACTCATCACTTACATAACTTCGCGATTGTGGTTGTACCCTTCGATCTTTATCAAGTTGTTGACCTGCTATTGGCATTTTTCTCACATCTTGCATCATCATCAGTATTTAGATTCAACCATCACCCATACTGTCACTAGTAATTCCTGTGGGCACTACACCCACACTGTTACTATCACACACCGCCAGCACCACTGTTAGTCGTTCTGCTGCTACCTTGCATACTAGCGCCATCATTATACCAAATTTTCGGGAGTGTGAGCATTTTTGGCGAATCGCTTCTATAGCCCGATGTATCTTCTTCCTGACAACCAGGATTACCTGGATTGTTTTGATTGTTAAATCGATGCGCTACGTTGCTAGGTGCACCCACAGGATGCCACCACCAACTCCACCTGCTGCCGATAATTGGTTCGTATGTGTGTGGCATTTTTTGTGAAGCTTTTGCTGACACTGCAACCTGCTGTTGTTGTGTTGTTGCTGTTGCTTATATGTCGTGTAGTCCTGGTGATGTATAAGCGTAAACTTGGGCTACGTATGCGCATTTCTGGTTGTTGTGCTAAACACAGGAATTGCATTTTGCATGCGACCTTTGGCTGTTTGAGGCCAGCACCAGGCATTGCCAACTCATCGTAAGTATATTGACGTTGTCCTGGAATTTGGGAACATCATACTAGTTGTATGATTACGACGTCCTGGACCGCGTGGCATAAAAGAGGCGCGTCGCATAGGTGGTGCTTCCCACGTCGTTGATAGCTAGTACACATATCGTTATCTTCATAATCCTCAGCCATATCTAGTCATCATCAATAACATCAATATAACGTTGGTGCTCATAATCATAGCCATTCCATGACGGAGCGTATGTTGCTGTTGTTGTTGTTGCTGATGCATCATCGCACTTTGTGGTAACGGTACAGCATAAGGATTCGGATTATGTGCGGATAGCGTGCAAGTAAATCGGTGCATAGGCTGTCTGGTTGTTGATATTGATGTGTTGTCGAAATTGTTGCTGTCGGCGTTGCGTTGATGATTTTTCATTTGCATTTGACTAACATCCATATTTGAATAGTACGTGCGTAGGAGTGTGCGTTCGATTTGGTGATGGTGCGATGACGCTATTGTCGCGTGCTGATGATGGTGAGAAGAAGAGATGAGCTCGTCCATGCGTGCGCTTCTTCTGCAAAATGACAATATATAAAGTGTTTTGATTTAAACTAATGCTAATGAAATGGTAAAAATTTAAAGTAGTTATTGCAAAACATTTTTTACTCTGGCAAATCCAACATGGCTTGTCCAGTTTCCGTTATGCTACTTAGAATGGCTAGTTAGCTCACGAGAAGGGAATTCCCGTGCTATGTTACATTTTTGGGAAGCTAATTTTTCGGATTGTATAGTTTTTATGACCAGGTATTTTCAAGGATATGTATACTTTTAAAAACGGGTACTTTTCAGACCTTGGTACTTAATAAACGGGTAGTTTTCAAGAATCGGGTACTTTTATCCGTGTACTTATGTAGAAATAGGTTTTGTTTTGGAAAATTAGCGTTTTTGAACTGGGTACATTTAGAACTGAGTAGTGTGAAAATATGATGGAACTTTTAAATAAACGATATTTACTTTGCGTTTAAAAATCGGGTACCTTGTACTTTCTAAAAGCCGGGATCAGTAGTTTTTTGAAACAAGCTACTCGCATACTTTTAAATAATCAGGTACTTTTTAGAACCGCCACGTTTCTAGAACGGTTATTTTTCAACGCGTACTTTTCTTACGGATACTTTTTGAACGAGTATTTTTAGAAAAAGATACTTTTTGAACTTGGTACTTTCAGACCGAGTACTTTTTAGAGCGGGCTAAGGCACCCGGCCAATAAACGCACTTAAAATAGTGGGATATATTAACAGTACATTAAAATACAAACATACAATAAAAGCCAATACACTGGAGGCAAAAATGTTGGCGTTCTGGTGAGCAATTTGTAAATTATTTGATCACTGAGCATTGCCTCTACCGTTTATACCAAAATCTTCCCACTCGCTTTGGAGCGCAGTTATTTCCGCGCGTACAACGAGCCAGCCAGCTACAGGAAGTACTCGCTATATATAACGGAATATACCACTACTGCAAATCATCATGTTGTCTCGGTATGTAGCGGTTCTTGGTGAGGTATTTCCGGCGGCGCCCGTCTTTATCTTGATTAATCGTAGGTGCAAACAAACTAGGTATTTTCCACCTGCGGACCGTGTTGAGTTAATGGAGGCTAAAGAGGTACTCATTCGTCCGAAGGTTACTGTTTGCAGGTTCGAATCGGAAGAGGAATACATAGGACCTGTGTTTGACTGCTGCCATGTTCACACTTTGTGAAGACAAATGTGCCAATATCGACTCTAAATAAATGCTGTAGTGAGATGCTCCACCGTGCTAGTGTTTGAAGGGAGAGTGTTAAAGGGAGGCTCTGTTGTTCTGGGTAATGATTACACTCATGAAGGATGTTCTGCTTAACGATCAGAGCTTTTGGAAATTTGCAACACGGAATCAGGGATCGAGTGTTATTAGTATTATTGATGTCAAACATCATAACCGGTAGTCCAATTTGTAGCATGTTTGAAAAAAACTCATTTTGAAGTATAATCATATTGCTGATTTAAGCTTGTCAAACATACTTTTTTTACCCGTTATTACACACTCACTCATGCCGTACTCTCCTTGTCAATAATGTGATAGCTTAGCCGAACTTATAGCTCCGAATACTCGAAGAGCCTGATGTATTCCATCTACGCCGCTCTGTTTCATAGGAGAAAGTTGGATTTAGTGACCAAGAACTGTATACATAAGAGTGATTTTCGGGGTATATATATCATAGATTTCATGCACCATCCCGATATTCTTGTGCTGTGAAAACAACGGAGGAAAGAGAAAGAATAGTTAACTAAGCGATGAGACGAAGACAAAAGCACGAAAAGCGACGCGTGTACTTCGGAGAGCAGATTAGCTTAGTTTCAACGAGTTCCGTGATTGATGGCAGGTGAACCATACAGAGAAGAAAAGGCGGTAAAAGAGGGAGTAAGAGACACCACTAACAGTACCATGCATCACTAAGAATGTAGTAGCGTTAGAAGCAGCGGTGGTTAATAGCGGAGCCACGAACCTATGTGCTACGTGCTATCCACATCAGATATCTATGTAAGTGGATTGTAGTACTAAAACGGCACTATATTGAGTCTTTTTTAGGGTTTTTAAACTACATTTATTTCTTAAACATCATCTTAGTGTTTACAAATAGTGTATGCTTGTTTAAAAATGTACACTTCGGTTACATAATTGTCATATTACGATTACATGAAGATTAATCAGAATCTAACATACCTCTTCCAAAAAGCAAGGCATGATACAGACATGAGTATATTACAACGCACGTGTTAACAGTAATAAAGGGCGCATATGACATAAATTAAAAATTAAATGTAAGGCGCGATAACATCTGAAGAGGGTTTAAGCGAGCTTCTTTTCAATTTGCGTCGTGCTCCTTTTAATTTTTCCTACAAATTGGCGGAAGGGCCCTACATCTTTATGCGACTCCGAACGGCATCAGAAATGGCAGATGAGTTTTCACTGAGAGCTTTTCATGGCAGAAATACACTCGGAGTGCTTGCCAAACACTGCCGAGGGGCGACTCAGCTAAGAAAAATTTTCTTCTAATTGAAAAACCTTGTTTCTAAAACTTTGTTGTTGCTTTTTCCCGGGGCGTGAACCCAGGATCTTCGGTGTGGATGGCGGAGCACGCTACCATCACACCACACCGGCGGCCATTAAATAAACTACATATAAACAAGTGAGATAACAGAAACGAGAAAATAATAAGGAAGTACGAGACAAAGAAACGGAAATAAATAAGCAACTATTCGAGAAGGCCGCTCGTGAAAACTTTGTAAAACTGGTGGAAATATGTGTACGAGACGAACTGGGAGTATAAAAGCAGCGCGTGTCCAAGTGATGGTAATCAGTTTTGATTTTAACACGCTGTAAGTGAAGTAAGCGAGTATTTAATTGTGAAGTACTATTAGCATGGTAGCGGTGTATATAAAGAAATATTTAGTATGCTGAATATTCGACAGTTCAGCGACCCGAAAGGTAACAGAAGGTGCAGAATAATCAAGATATCTCAGACTTTAGCGCTTTGTGGGATGAGTACCAGTGCGGAAGACTCATTAAGCCAGTAGTGCGAAACTGTCGTATTGTCACAATGGTTTTGCAATGAAAGGTCTTCGTATGTAGTATGCAATTTGCAATACAAAATGTAAGGTATCCCACACCATTCTACATATAAAACACTAAATATCTAATAATTTCAATATAAAAAAGTAAGGAAGCTAAGTTCGGGTTGTAACCGAACATTACATACTCAGTTGAGAGCTGTGGAGGCAAAAGTAAGGGAAAATCACCAGGTTGTAAAAAGACCTAGGGTAACCCTGGAATGTGTTTGTATGACATGTGTATCAAATGGAAGGTATTAGAGAGTATTTTAAGAGGAAGTGGGCCATAGTTCTATAGTTGGACGCCATTTAGGGATATCGACATAAAGGTGGACCAGGCCTGACTCTAGAATTGGTGTTTGTACGCTATGGTATCAAATGAAATGTGTTATGATCATTTTATAAAGGGAGTAGTGGGCCTCCGTTCTATAGGTGGACGCCTTTCGAGATATCGCCCATAAGGTGGACCAGGGGGACTCTGAGATTTTCTTTTGTACGATATGGGTATCCACAGGAAAGTGTATATTGAGTATTTAAAAGGGCGTGGGCTACGTTCTATAGCATGGACGCCTTTTCGAGATATCGCCATAAAGATGGACCAGGGGTGGTGACTCTAGAATTTGTTTGTACGATATGAGTATCAAACGAGAGGTTTGTTATAAGATGTAAAAGAGAGTGTGTGGGCCTTAGTTCTAGTGGGGTGGACCGCCTTTTCGGAATATCGCAGATAAACGTGACCACGGGTGACTCAGAATGCGTTTGTACGATATGGGTATCAAATTAAAGATCTAATGAGGGTTTTAAAAGGGAGTGGCCCTTAGTTGTATATGTGAAGGCGTTTTCGAGATATCGACCAAAATGTGGACGCAGGTGATCCAGAACATCATCTGCCGGGTACCGCTAATTTATTTATATAGCTATACCACGAACAGTATTCCTTCCAAGATTCCAAGGCCTTTTGATTTTCGCCCTGCAAACTTTTTCAGTATGGTAGGTATCACACCCATTTTTACCAAGTTTTTTCTAAAGTTATATTTTCCGTCAAATAACCAATCCCATCAGCACGTTTTTCATCCCTTTTTCGTATTTATATATAATTATGGAAATTTTTTTCATTTTTCGTAATTTTCGATATCGAAAAAGTGGGCGTGATCATAGTCGGATTTCGCAATTTTTTACACCAATACAAAGTGAGTTCAGATAAGTACGTGAACTGAGTTTAGTAAAGATAGATCGATTTTTGCTCATGTTATCGTGTTAACGGCCCCGAGCGGAAAGACAGACGGTCGTCTATGTATAAAAACTGGGCGTGCCTTCAACTGATTTCGCCTTTTTCACAGACAACAGTATCGGTCTAGAATCTAGGCCTCTACCAAATTTCACAAGGATTGGTAAAATTTGTCGCACTATGCCATTAAAAGTATCCTAGACAAATTAAATGAAAAAGGGCGGAGCCACGCCCATTTTGAAATTTTCTTTTATTTTTGTATTTTGTTGCAACATATCATTACTGGAGTTGAATGTTGACATAATTTACTTATATACTGTAAAGATATTAACTTTTCTTTTAAAATTTGATTATAAAAAGTGGGCGTGTCGTTCTCCGATTTTGCTAATTTTTATTATGCAGACATATAGTAATAAAGGTAACGTTCCTGCCAAATTTCATCATGATATCTTCAACGACTGCCACATTACAGCTTGCAAAACTTCTAAATTACCTTCTTTAAAGTGGCGGTGGCACGCACATTGTCCAAAATTTTTACTAGTTTTCCATTCTGCGTCATAAGTTCAACTCACCTACCCAAGCTTGATGCGCTTAATCCGTATTTGGTAATGAATTGTCGCACTTTTTCAATTTTTCGAAATTTTCGATATCGAAAAAGTGGGCGTGGTTATTGTCCGTATCGTTCATTTAAATACCGATCTGAGATGGAGTAACCCAGGCATCTACATACAAAATTTCGTCAAGATTCCTCAAAAGTTACTCAAGTTAGTCGTGTGAACGGACAGACGGACGGACGGACATGGCATCAGTCGAATCGATACCTGATGTGATTTTGATATCGTGAAGTCGTATATATATACTCGATTCCTTTTATACCTGTACAACCAACCGTTATCCATCAAAGTTAATATACTCTGTGAGCTCTGCGCAACTGAGCATAAAAATTAGCAAGTTAATTTTGCTGAAGCTTCACTGAATTCTGGCTTTAATCAAAGGTAGTTCACATATCAACAATATATACAAATTTCAGTTTAATACATATGTATAGACACACATACATATATACATATCACCACAAATGTATACAATTTACCACCTACCACGTTCTTTGGCCCATTGTTGTTTTTTCAAAATCCAATAAAGTATGCGTCTGCCTGCCCTCAGCGCCAGTTATCATGCCGTGTGTGGATATAACTTAGAGAAAGAAGCGAAAAAGAGGCGAAAAAAGTTTTTTTCAAATAGAAGTTTACACCTATTCGTCTTAAATATACATATATACAATCAAAAAACTACTTAAGGCATGATTGATTGTATATTTTTTACCTCAAATTAACGAGGTATTTAGTTAAAGTTATATTTTTAAATTGACCATCTTTTGCTTGAAGTCATTGTCCACGATTTTATTTTTTTGAAGTTTTTAAGCACTTTTTTGTGTAAGAATTTTAGTCCGCACCAAAAATTTTACTGCTGCATGCCATTGCAAACACACTAAAATGAATTTCATGCTACACGAATTCCATCAGTGCTACACCAATCACTAACTGGCTGATATACGAACCAACAACCGACAGGTGTTCCGATAACAAATCGTATCCACGGTATATCCCTTCGTGTATTCGTCGTTTTACTTTCTATATATTTCTAATTCAATAGGGCCTGATAACAATGAAACCCACAGCTACAGACCACAACCCACAAGAAGCAAAGCTTGACGTTAACCGTAGCGAAGCATTGTCTACTTGATTACTTTGAATGCTGCAACCACAATATAAATTATAGCAAACAGTAGCGCAAAATTTGAAAAAAAAATATTATAATGTTTAAAAAAACGCCCAAAGAATGATTTAGCTTATTATATCTGTTATTTATTTCTATTTTAGTTTGTATTGACAAAATCAAAAGGACGCTATTCACTGTTGCTACCCACAAATATAATTTGCTTTATTTGGCTACAACGAAATCATTTTCTTTAAGCTAGTGGAATAAAACTCTAGTAGATTAGCGAATTGTATAGAAAACAAATCTGGTTGAGTGTCATAACGTACTGCCCAGAATGTAGAAATGTGAGGAAAAGCTAAAAAAAATATCAATAATAAACATCCATCACCTGTATGGTATTATGATGAAACTGTTTAACTAGTTCAAGCATTTTGTTCACTCGCTTTGCAAAAAATGCAGCTATTGCTATGCTTCAGAAATAACGAACATCATAAGTAACATGTTGTAAAAATAATTTGACAGACGTCGCTTTGTAGTCGCCGTTCTGAATGTAGTCAGGTTTATTACTGGCATTTTCATCAAATTTGTTAGGTGTGTGCAAATAGTTTATTCACATGTTCTATTAATTTACTTCCTACAAGTTTTCTGCTTTGTATTGGAATGTTTGCGTTGCTAAGAGTAACCAGTCCAATCAACCTACTATTTGGGGGTGGCAAACAAACAAAAAAATTTTATATATTTATGTTTGTATACTTGGTTAAGAGGTTTAAGAAATTTATACAACCTTGCGCATGCATTAATTATACAATAACAAAAAAGAAAAATATTGGGTGTTTCATAAGTTTTGATAGCCATATACATTGCAAATTAATAAGCGTCACATAATTGGGCTATATCGACTCAATAAAAGCTAAGGTAGCTAAAATTAATAAAATGCATGGAATTTTCAAATACCAAAATACCTGTAAAGAACAATAGGACAATTCTTTCAATCTACAAAGCATAATGAATGTAGAAAATACTACACGTTTATATATTTTGTATTTTTTGTGCATTGTATATTTTGTGCATTGAAAAAGTTAACTATTTGTCACATTTACAAACATTCTTGTGAAATATGCATGAGTTTGAGTATAGGAAGAGGAAGTAGAAAATTTTTTCACAAATAAGTTTTGTTGTTGGGTATAAAGAAAACTTCTGACACTAAGATCGAAAAGTTTCCACGTTTAATGCGGCTTCTAGACAGAGAGAATACCCATAATTGAAAGATCATAATAAGAAAAATCTATTTTCACTATATCTTCGCGTGGGAACTGAAACTTCGCAAAATACAAAAAAACCAACCAACCAACTAGTAAGTTCTACACCACGAACACACAAAAATGTCTACCTACATAAACGCTTTTCATTTGGCTATTAACAACCAAAATATGATTTAACAACTTACTAACGGAAACAATTTTTCTTTACACATACTTTTAAATATATTTTTCAATAAGTCCCTTATTTTAGAGAGATTTTTTCCTTTTCTACTCTCACTTTATTTTCTCTGCGCCAAACTATCTCTATTTTTCTTCACAACCTCTCTTTTGTTTCTTCCTTTTCTTCCTCTATCTTCTATCCCTTCGCGCTACCTAAATGTTTTCACTACTTACTTCTCACGCTTTCTTTCCTCAACTCATTCCCCCACCCCCATCCAGTTCCAATTCTGATTTTTATTTAAAATTTTCTCTTTATCTGCCTATGTCTTTTAGTATTATTCCCCTTTTCCTCCAGCTCTTCTTCCTTACCTACATCCCTTGTTGAAAGCCCTAATAATATATCCCGATTCGATATCCATATTGTGAAAACACATATCTTAGAAATGGGTTAACATATGCAACTAAATAAGATTAATTAAAATAGGATCCTGTTCCATTTTCGGAAAGAAAAAGACTGTTAAAATAATAACCTTGGCAAGGAGGTACCACTTTACTAAATTTCAAGAAAATCGCAACATAATTAAACTTTTTGCAGTAGGTTTGCCCCTGGTCCACTTACCAGAAACCAAGGATCCCTAATATTAACATTGGCCAAGTGGAAATTCTGTACGGAGTTTCCAGTAGATCATACCATAAATAAGATTTTTTGGAACAGGACCGCCAATGGTTCAATTTCTGAAAAGAAATGTTTCTTAACCCTCCGATAGATTGTGGCGTCTGGCCAGACGAGAAGGCTTTATTTTCGTGAATAACTTTACTCCTACCAACC